>JAODTR010025006.1:0-23357 GCA_025399935.1 Amblyopsis rosae
AGAATGCTTTCAGCACCTTGTTGAATCAATGCCACGTAGAATTAAGGCAGTTCTGAAGGCGAAAGGGGGTCAAACAGTATTAGTATGGTGTTCCTAATAATCCTTTAGGTGAGTGTATTGTCTAGTGTTCTGCCTTTCTCCTACTGCAGACAAGTATTTCAAGTGTAGAACTCTGAACTGCAAAGATGTGACTGCCAATGAGAGGCGAGATAGAAGCAAATGAAAAGAGACGTGTGCGCCTGGCTCTGAGAATTCCCCACTATGTAGGCTGAATGCCGAAATGCCTCTGATATTTCAGAATCTTGTTTGTTTTTTGTGCCTATTTAATGACAGATAAATATATATATTACATTCTGTTCAAATGTGAAATGGTGAAAAGCTCTTATTGCAGCACGGTGAAGCATCATCCCACATAAAACACTTACACAGAATAAACAGGTTGCGCTCACCTTTCAGTTGTAGCCCTTACGGCAGAGGTCCTCTCTTACTGTAACTTCACATAACAGTGTAAAATCAAACTGAGTTTGGTTGCGTAATAATAATGAATGTACAAGTGATTCATGCACGCTGTCAACTACAGCACTAAACCCCTGTTAGCACCCAGCTCCCCTCCCTAAAAAAGGTGCACTCTAATTGCTTTTTGACTAGTACAGTATCATGTGTTCTCACTTAATGTGTCTGTAATGTGAGCCTCTCGTTTGCCCACAAATCCACCTGACCTTTAGCACTTAGAATATTGTAAGGTTCCTGTTCCTACATGCATAATTTATGTAAAATGTGGAATGAATATGTGAATAGAATAAATGTAAAAAAAATTATATGATCCCAGTATAATTAAGATATTAAAGTAATATAATACATGTTTTTGTACCATTTAACATACTAAATGGTGTTGATATGTGTCACTGTCAGGAAAGATTGTTTCATAAACATCCAAACTAGCTCCCTGTGTAATATGTTAGTTTACTGATGCTGGCTTTCAGTATTTCTGGACAGAACTGGGTCTTAAGATCAATGCATGAGTGATAGACTAACTATTGCAATCAATAACATGTGAAACACCATTCTACTTGTGTAAGCAGACAGGACATTAAAACAACAGTAGGAGACTAAAGTTCACTCTTTAACACACACAATTACATTAATGGCATTGGGTTAGATCACTGCCTATTTAGCTCAGTAAAAACATTTAAAAAATACACTAATATCCTCAAAACAGGAATTTGTGTCAATGTAAACAGTAGCCTGCTCCCCAACCATTTTAATCAAACCATTGATGCTCTAATGTTAAAGGTAAGTCTTTAATTACACTGTAGGCACCCCCAGAACTGTATCCCCCTCCCCCAGTTCACTGTCACGCTGTGAGCTCTGTAGGGGGAGGAGTAGAGATGAACGTAAGCCACTAAGTACTCATAAGGGTGTTACAGTCTGTTTCCTCTAGTTCCAATATGTCTGCACTACTCCTGCTCTTCGTAACGTGTTTGGGCCATGGTGCATTGCTAATGAACAGGCCTTGTCGCTCTCTAGACCTCTCGGCTGCGGTCCAGAAGTTCTCCCAGTCCCTGCAGGAGTTCCAGTTCGAGTGCATTGGCGATGCAGAGACCGATGACGAGGTGAACATCGGTAAGTCTAGTTCTCTCTCTCTCTCTCTCTCTCTCTCTCTCTCTCTCTCTTTCTCTCTCTCTTGTATCCCCTCAGACTGCTCTTCCCAATTAGTTGGATAGTCACCTCAATCATGACCTTTCCTTGGCATTTCCAAAAGGAATCTCTTGGGAGGTCCCTGCATGCTATTGGCTGTGCTCATTAAACTGACAGACCAAACCAGCTTCACAACGCAGTTCCAATCAAATGTCCTTTCTCCATTTATTTATTTGTTTTATACCGAATACTGTAACTGTACACCTGTAAAACGCTGTTAAAAGGAAAGGCCTTACCAGAAACTCTGGCCGATGTTTTCAGGTAAGTTTCATGCATTCTAATTCCTGGAATGGGGTTCTGCTTGGTGAGTATAGCTCTTGCCACCGTCTGCATTGCATGTATAATTAATGCTATTGATTTGCTTATGATGCCTTCCCTGTATCCCTTTTTCATGCCTTTAGCAGATCTAAGAGACTAATTGTGATCAGTGTCAGAGATTAATGGAGTTGCGAACCTCGCAGCCTCCCACAAGAATATGAAAGCAGATGTGCAGGGGGCTTTTGGGGCCCTAATGGGCAGGTCTCACAGTCTGGCCCGGCTTGGTCTGCTCATTATACCCAGCTAGCGGCCTGCACACTGTGATGCCGGGGTCTGTGTGTCCTAAGATGGATACCGACCTGTGCCTCCTCTAGGAGGAGGCAAGACAATAGTGCTTGTTGGACAAAGCCATTCGGAAAATACAAGCCTCGTTAATATTTCTGCATGCTTTTCAATTAGAAGTATCTCGCCGCCCTTCTCTGGCTGCAGTCAAGAGTGCTTTTGATCTCAGATTGTATGTTGGATATTTAGCTGCCCAACTGTTCCAGAAGGACTTGCCCAGTAGTTAAAATGCAGGCGGCTGACACTGTTCACTGGGCTCAAGATCACGGCGCGACAGTTAGCTGCTGGAAAGCGTTTCATTGACTGTTCTATGGCTAGCATTTGGGATTCAGTTTCCTTTGTCTCTCTTCTGCAGCTCTGTAGATGCCACATATAAAGAGGAAATGAGCATAGAACAAAAAAGGCAGTTAAAAACTAAAATGCTAAAGGCGTGTAGCATGTTATAGCAGCCTTAAGTCTTTTCTTTCCTTGGAAGCGTGACTATTCTCAGACTTTGTGTAGGTTGAATACTTAGTAAAACAGGCATTTGTTTCACAGTGTCCCGTGAATTTGATTTGAACTCTTTAAAGTTGCAAACGCAATGCACCGTCTCACAGAGAAAAGGCTGTGATTACTCTTTGTTTGGAAAAGTGTAAGAGCGCGTTGAAATCAATCTAGTCATCAATGGAGCAGCTTTCTGATTGACAGGCCTAGACCCTTCCAACAACAGCAGCCATCATCTTGATACACTTTGATGCTCCAAACTTGCCCTCATAACACCGGGATCTTGTGCTCGCCACCCGGCTGCTTCACCTAACCTTTTATTGATTTTGCTGTGGGACTTCCTGCAGTGACATTCACATTCCACGGCGCCTATCTGGGGAATCAATGGGGCCATAAGATTGATGTGGCTGTAGAAATTTTAATTTTTGAAAAAGTTACAGCCCTTTCTTTCAGAAGGTCATTCCTTTATTCTGTCAGAGCAGCTCAGAACATGAAAATAGGGAAAAAGGTGATCTTGAGAATCTCTAAATCATTACAAATGGAGGTGCTGGCAGTCATGTAAGTGGGATCATCTTTTAGTGAACAGATAATCTCTAACAAAGCTATTTTTTTATTAGTTCACTCCTTCCATTTACAAAGCTAGCACTTCATTTTTACCTATTCTGAAGCTCCTCTTTGAAGGTAGTGGTGAACTCATTGTGTATAGAGATTTATCAGACATACTGTATCACTTTTACTCCATTTAATAGAGAATGATTTGCAATCTGTAACCCCACTTTGACACCCATTTCCTTTCTTCGGAGATTAATCTTGCTCATCAACGACCCCGGCTGTGACCTTTACCCCCTGTGAGGTTTGTTCTGTTGATAAAGGGGCCAGAGGGGCCTAATGGGAGGCTCGGCACCCGCAGGATTACTGGCTCAGAATCCCAGGTCCCAGGTCTCTAAAAGCATCAGTGTGCAAATGGACAAAGTGTCTAGGATGATGCATAGACCCCCTATGCTTGGCCACTGTGTCTGATAATGATGTTACTGCATTGGCAAGCAAAACAGCTTGACCGCTGCTTAATGTCTGGACGCGAGGTGACACCGAGGCTGACCGACGCAGGCATCCTTGCATTTAAAGACACAGTGAGTCAAGAAGACTCGCCACTGTATGTGCACTGTATGCATGCATATGTATGTATGCATATATAGTGTGTATGTGTGTGTGTATATATATATATATATATATATTATTGTATATAAGTATTTTATGTTTCTAATTATTTATTCTATGCCTTAAATGTAATAACGGACAACATTGATAATCTCTGTGCAATAACATGTTTTATTGTATATTGGGCTGCTAATTGGATTGCTCCACCAAAATGTCATTGTATGAACCCATGCAATGACAATAAAGATCTATCTATCTAAATATAGATTACTAGAGTAGTCTAGAAGACATCGTGTACATCCGTAGACGTTGCAGCAACATTTAGTGTGGAATACCAAGTCATGCAAATGAAGAGCTGCAATCACTGTCCCGTTTCCTATGAAAGTAAGAAGGGGGGGTTGTAGTCAGTTGGGCTTTTCAATTGGACAGCTGTGTGGATTGATTAGATCATAAGTTGTGCTGCGAGGGCTCAAAAGCAGCAGTGCAAATAAACAGTACCAAACAACAGAGCTTGTGGGATGCCAGACACATCCACAGCGTAATGACGAGTCCACTTCCTCCTCCATCATCTTGCATGAAGTCAATGTGATAATGTCATAATGCATTATGCGTTATTGTTCACAATGCAGTGGATCCATGTTTTAGTGCTTGAAGAGGCACACAGCTGCACAAAATGAATAAGCATTCCGCCAGCCTTCTGTGATGTGTTTCTACATAAATACAGTATCTTCTGCTTATGTTTCAGCCCAATCATTCAAAGAATTCTCTCAACTGTTGAACACTGTTGAGGAAGAGAGAAAACGCCTGGTAAGAGTTGTACTTTTTTGTTTTGTTTTTATGTATTAAATTCATTATTTATTTGGTTACACCATTTATAATGTTACAGTACATTTTCATGGGTTTCCTATAGGCCTGCAGAAACACACACACGCACACACATACACACACACACTGTCCCTGCATGGAGAACACTTATGTATGTGTTGTTCTGGCATGGTGTGTGCATGTGTGCATGCATACAGTACTGTATGTGTGTGGATACAGAAGGCTAGGTTAGAACAAATATGCCCTCAATGTGGCTTTATTTATTAATGCAGAGAGATTAGAAAGGGCCCAGCAAGCTCATTCTCTGAGAAAATAAAGAAACAAAAACAAATTAGGGATTGTGATAACAGAAGTCAAATGACGCAAGCACAAAAGAAGAACAGTATGCAACACACACAGTTGCCAAGGATACATTAAAATAGCCCAGAAAGCCCAAAGGGGCCATTGAAGCATTCTTATATCTGACTCAGTTGTGATGCGTGCAGCCTAACACAAGCTTTCACATCTCTATCACACCTCTTAATTTTAAAAATATTCACCCTCTATTTACTTTCAAAGTAAAATGAAATGTTCCCCTTCCTCTTGAGCCCCGGGCACCTGCTCGTGTTGTTTATACGGAGTAATTTTAGGCACAGACATATTTGTCTAAATACGCACTGCCGGTGTGTTCATCCTAGGTACAGTAGGTTGCTTTAACAGCTCTGTGGTTGCACTTGAAGGCAACTTGATGCCTAAAGTGTAAAATGTAACTTTACTGTAGTAGTGGTACAGAATAAATAAAACAATTTTATTTAAAGTAGATTTTGAGGGATGAGCAATCAATACAGTTTCCCTTACAGCAGAAATATTCACTAAATGAAAAAAAAAGGTTTGCAAATGAACTGTGAAATTTGAACTCTACTCAGTTAAATTAAGATTGGCATTTCCCTAATAAAACTGAGATGTTGTGCTGCATTTTCTAAGGTAATCGCTGAAGCCCTCATTACCCTCTGCATAATTTGCCATTTCCTTGCTACTGTCGTGAATGTCATCACCAACTCCACTTTGCCAACTTCCAAGTCTTCAGCCCATATTTTCTTTTTAAAATGTGTTTTTTAATAATTCTTCAACAATTCAACAATTCATTCATTAATTCACACATGTACCATTTGTACATGTACACTTTTACTTTAGGTCTCTTAGGTATTGGGCATCCCATCAAGATGATATCGCACAAGCATGTACTGTTGGAAATCAGCAAAATCCAGGTCGATTTTAACGCATTTAATGCATTTTCAGACCATAAAGTCAATATTTATGTGTTTCATCATAGTGCAGTTTAGTCAAAAAACGAAATGTACTGTATGGTGCAGTTACACACAAAATACAGTGGATATTGGCGTTGTACTGTTTGTTTTGGATCCAAGTCACGTCATGTAAAACACGAAGTCTGATTATAGTCAATGAGATGGTAAATCACCCCCCCTGCCTTCCACCCCCCCCTTCCCCACACCACACACACACACACACACACACACACAAACACACATTACAACTACAAACATTCGCTAACAGCAGCATTGACACTCATACTCCTTATAATTCCCCTGATATTAAAGATCACATTTACAACCGCCTGAATAATGTTTATTCATTTGCAGATGGTGAGCATTACAAGGAATATAAATGGCAAATTGAAATTTATGACAGATAAATTAGTCTAAACACATGCAATGCTTTGAATACTTCAGTCAGGAATTCAGGATTAAGATACAATATAATGTATATGTAACCCAGATTTGGCAATATAAATCCAGTAAAATATGCAGAAATCTTAGAATTGCTATTATTCTAATTATTGTCAGCTCCCATTAAATGTCTATTGAGAAGTCTGAACTTTTCAAGACTTCTTTTATAATAGCCAGTCAGATTCTACTGTACTATGTTCAAAACAAACAACAAAACATAGGGACACACTAATTGGTTTAAATGTGTGTGGACATGGACAAGGCAGGCATAAATTAAGGTATTTGAGAATCACTTTTTACATGGCTGGTCAGGAGTTTTACCTCAACAGCATGGCATGTCCATGATGTTTTAATTATACAATACAGATTGTGTTTGAGCAGCAATAAGAGTAGCACAAGATCATAGTTTTAGTTTATGGGTACATTCAAATTATTTTATCATTATTAGATCCTTGGAGTTTAAAGTAAAATCCTTTCTAATAAACTGACTGGCTTAGTCAAACTAGTGTATCTCTGCTGACATTAAATAATAGCTTGAGGAGGTATGGCTATTTTACTGCACGTCTGATGCACATACAGAAGGATGCTACATATCCCCTATGCCGGGTGCCCACTAAATGCGTCACATATTTCGCATGCATTATTTTTCTGCAAGCACTGTCCATATTTTTCTGCCTCCAACGGAATTATACAACGCAAGGCAAAGTGGCCGAGTGTGGGCGTGTTGCGGCCAGGACCGGGTACTCTATGCCACAGTGCATTACATTAGCAATCTCTAAATAACTAGGCTACTAGGCTCATCGTGGACTTTACTTTTTAACACGACCATTGTTTTTTGATGTTTTATGTGCCTGTAACATTAACAAGACTACAACCACACTCTCATGAACCACTAAACTAGTAAAAATCAATGGTTTTCAGATGGCGAAAATATCACTATTTTTTAAATACTTTTTTCATTTTTCAATTATAGACTGGTCCATACAGATGATATTTGTATAACTAAGAGATTTGCCAAAATAAATAATTTTTTTGTATGCTTCTTACACTTTAGAAAACGATATTAGCAGGGCTAATAGTTAGCTAGCTGGCTGGGCATTTCAAAAACCTTTGAAACTTCCGCTTGAATCTTGCACGTGGTGACAACTCTTTCTGATTACAGTTTGTATCCATTAGGGATGGTGACAAATACAAATGCGTTATTCGGATAAGCACAAATGTTTTTTCAACACGTTCGTAGCCTTTCACCTGACGCAATTGCAAACGCAACACAATGTTGCAAGCTCTACGCTGCGCTCCATAGGAAATTAATTAAATTCCTGTGAAACGATACGCAACTACGCATCCAGTATGCAAGGGGCGTAATACTGTGATATCTAAGCTCTCGCTGTGGTCCTTGTTTGCCTCAATGTCTGCATATTCTTAACAATGAAAGCGGGTGACGGATAAATCATCAAACTTTGTAATGACATGGGATAAACATCTGTGTTTACACTGCAATGGACACCAGATGGTAAATTCATTTGTACAGTTTGTTTGCGATATTAGAGAATGGATGTGAGAGTTGTAGTCTGGCATTGGGAATCAGTGTTATAATTCTGTCACTCACATCAAATGTGCAAACTTGCAACAGCAGTTTTTGAAATATCTCTAGTCCCCCACCCCTTACTCCCATTTCACATCTGGACTAAATCTTTGTTCTAAAAATAGAAAGACACTGGCCAATGAGAGTCAGTGAAATTCAGAATCTTGAAGTAAGTACAAAGAAAACCAGTATCTAGATACCACCACTGCCTGGAAATTAATTTTGCATGGAGCCCAGTTTGGCAGGGCTCCATGCATGAAGTTCATGAAGCATGAAGTTCTATTGTCTGTTGGGTTGGCTAAAAAGTCAGAAATGTTATGTGCTTGTGTGCCCATGTATGGCTTGCCTTCGACCCAAGTGTGCCCTTCTATGGGAACTCTCTTATCAGAATCCTTTTTAGCAAGGATCCTGGTATAATTCCCTTGCTGATAACCCTTTGAGTGGCTGAATAATAGTGATAGAGTGA
This sequence comes from Amblyopsis rosae, assembly GCA_025399935.1. NCBI lineage: Eukaryota > Metazoa > Chordata > Actinopteri > Percopsiformes > Amblyopsidae > Amblyopsis > Amblyopsis rosae. The sequence continues at coordinate 8,543 of JAODTR010025006.1, forward strand.
GAGGGAAAGTGGCTTTGGTTCTGCATGGATTGAGAAGGTTCAACATCACTGAGCTTAGATGCCATTTATGTGTGGAAGGGCACTACTCTGCTGTTGTCACTTTTGCAGTGGTCATATCCCCTTGGGAGATGGGCTTTTGCTGAAAATAAATTGTATTTCCTGTTGTTTCTTCTTGTTTTTCCATGTGCATCAGGTGTGGATTAACGCAGTGAAGTTGATACCGTACTTCAGTGTATTGTAGGCCTACTACATTGTTTAAATATGCATTCCTCAGTTTGTGGCTGTTGTCCTTACCGTTATAACCGAGGTGAGAAAACAGTAGTTTTGATTGGAAACGCTCAGACTGTACCACATGCCCCTCACTCCTTCCCCTACAGAGTTCATAGACTATAGGTACTATAGCTGCCTAAAGTTGTTTCACAATATAGATTAAGCTAGGGCAGTGTGCTTAGCATAAACCATACTTGTTATGCTTACTACTGTAAGACCATTCTGAAAACTCAAAACAAAACTGTTCACGATAAATATCAAGTCAAACCAATCTTCAATGTTGGTTCCAATTCCAGTTGTTCTTTTTAGATGTCAACTAACCAATTCTAATTCATTCATCACTGTCATGGAACTGAAACCAAATTACTTTGAAATGTCTTCTTAGTGATTGGGCATATGCTGCTGCTGTTAACCCAGTATGTGTGAGCACAGTACATTTCTCTGTGCTGAACTGTAAACTAAGGAATGTGACGTTGACCCTGACACAGCCGCACAAAGTAATGCTACTATTGTTCTTAGCAACGTGCATGCTGACTTGTTTAATGAAAGTATCGTTGGTGCCGACCGTATTAAACCGTTGTGCAGTCTCCACAGTGAACATGAACCGCCAACCGTTGTTAAGCAGGGATTCTTGGCTCATGTCAAGGACTGATCTAAATTAAAGTACTAAAAGCCAACGTGTCGGCCACAGCTGGATATGTACTATTCACACATCATCATGCTCTACCGACACTATCGCAGTATTATAGTTTATAGTTGGCGTAGAGAAAGTGATGACTACATAGGGATTTATAATGTCTTGGATACATTGGTAGTGGCATATGAGAATATCCAGGATGTAGTTTACCACAGACAGGTGCTGGGCAAACTGGTTTCAATGTGTCTTTAACTGCAATATAGCAATATATATATATATATATATATATTTTTTTTTTGCCTCTGTCTCTACCATCACCACTTTGAAGTGTGTCTACAATAGTACACCAACAATGAAAGAGCTGAAAACGCACAGGGTCACATGAGTTTAACACAAATTGTACAATAAAACGTAAGTATGTTTCATCCACTGACACCACCACAGCAGTGATGTTGACAGACCTGTATAATAAAGAGTTGTGCTTCTGACAAAAATATTTTTGTCAGCTGAGGTGCAAAAACATAGGAAGCCAAATAATTGTAGAAACTGGCCTGTTGGGATGTTGGATAGGGGGCAGAATTAGAGTCAAATTGAAATCGTGTCATTTTTCAGCACGATAACGCTAATGCTATATCTATGCCAATAGCTTGGTATTTCACGGGAATGGTTCCGCATACACAACAATGAATTAATGTGAATGCCCAGTTCCTGTATTTCCATCCAGTGAAACAGCTACGGAAAGTGATGGGACTCGCTATTGGGAGGGGATACCAGACAGCACACAACGGTGAAAGGCACTGGAGATGACACGGGCCAGCACCCTTGTGGAATGCTTTCAACTCGTTTTGGAGTTTATTCCCCTGTGAATTTAGATTGTTCTGAGGACAATGTGTGTGAAATGCGATATTAAGTCATACCTTACACTGTGTCTGCACCCCTGCTTAAAGTGGTAGGATGTCATTTTTGTCCATAAAGGGGTAGGGTTGAGTGAAAACAAGTGATTCACATTCTGTTAAATAGTGCCAAATTTGACTCCTATCCACTGAGGTATTTACTGGCTAAATGTTAATTCTGCTCAGCTCAGTTATGTATGCTTACAGTCAAGGAGGACCTTATTAAGGTAAATATTTGTAACCACTGAATGCTGTAAGACTCAGTTGTGAGGGTTTATTCTCTGTACAGAATATTGTCTACTGCTGTATTATTGCCCAGATACAGTTATAGCCACACAATACTTTAAAGCCCCCCTGCAGTCAAAATCAACATTTTGGGGATTTTGCATTGTCTTTGTCTGTGAAGTCTTGCTTCAAAGACGTTTTGTGAATTCTTTAATATGCTATATCTATGGTATTTCCCCCAAAATCAACAGAACTGGATGGCGTCATTTACTTCCGCATATTCGCTGCGTCACTCTTGTTTTGAGTTGTGCTTATTCCCTCCCCTAAACAAGAGCGGCGCACCAGGCAGTACGACTGCTGACATCTTGGATGCGAGTACCGGTACTTTTTATAACGTACTCTTCACTGACATGTTGCTGGGGTCCAGAATGCTCATTTTCTTTCATCTGGGTAAAACAAAACATGCGTTGTGTGTGTGCGGCTGTGCCCCGTACTAATGTATCAACAAGCAGACGCTGTAGCTACGCTGGGGGAACGGGGGTTCACCGCACTCACAGCCAATCACAGCATTCCCACATGAATACAACATGACACGTCCAATGATACTGACTGAAACCGACAGTGAGAGATATACGCTAGTTAGAAAGAATGATTTAAAACGTTTAATGACATTTTTCTAAGGAAGAAAGCCAACCTGGTAACGTTTTAGAGATCAGGTATGCTTTGAAAATGGCAATACAATGACTGCAGCCCCCCTTTAATACTTTCTTGTTCTTTCTTATTATATATATATAATTACTTTTTAAGTGACACTTCTATTTTTGGCCTATCTCACAGAGAGCAGGACGCATTTCTCTGATGCTGCTGCATCACCACTGCACACATACTGTAGCAGTGGGCCTGTTTTCTATCCACCGCTTCGTGTTTATACTGTAGCATACTGCTTACAACTGTATATGTCACAGTTAGGTAGGCCCAGGACAGTCAATGCGGTATATAGTCGGTTATAAGGTCATGAATTTCTGTGCTGTGGAAATAGGTTCTCATCTGGTGTGCACAGTTATAGTCTTGAGACAGACCCTTTGCTGTGTGAAGTCCAGAGAAGGCATTTCGAGTTACTAGGAGAGCTATTTGCTGAGTTAATGCAATATTATATGTTGCATGTCAATACTGGGAAGGAACTAAATATGATCTTCTAGCAAGGGGACTACCTCTCTAAACAATGTATTTTTATATGCCATCATATCAAACTGAAGGTTTCGGTGCCGCTGAGAAGACATTAATTGAAAGTACTGTGATATGCTTGGAGCTCTGCAGGAGAGGAATAGGTGTGTGTGTGTGTGCGTGTGTGTGTGTGCGGCTAACTTTATTCACTATTGGCAGCTGGATCACATAATGAAATACTAAGGATTGTGATAGTGTCAGCTGCACAAAGATTGACAGGAATGTTGACTGTTTCACTGTCAGATCATATTAGTAAAGAACACGTCTTATTTTTCTATTATCCCACTGTCCCTGAAGTTAAAAATCATGTAATTCAAGATTGACACCTACTTTATGTGATTAGAATAACAGAAAATACCACTACTATGTTGCATGGATTTTGGACACTGCCCCAAAACTCAAAAAGTAAGGATTGGCACACGTAACGTCCATTGTGGAAATAATAGTTTGATGTCACACTGACACAAACATGAGGCAACTCAATGTGACTGCGAACTCTCTCTTATTGCCCCTCCTCCACACATCTCTTGTTTAACAGCCTACACTGCAATGGAATGTAGTGGGGGGGGGGGGGGGGGGGGTTCAGTCTGTTCCTGGGCTGTCTGCAGTAGATTTGTTGTTATGCTATACATATTAAAATATAAGATGAGCCAGGACTGTCAGCCACTCTACAGTAGGTGTCAGGGCTGCAGCAGATAAAGATTTAGCTCTGCTGCAAGATTATTGCCCCCCCACCCCCTTCAAAACACACACATATACACATCCACCGTTCCAAACATCCTGCAGAGTAAACTAAATGAACAGCCGTGCCTCCTACTTTAAAGGTCAGACCACCATCATGGAGCCAGGCCAGCATTATTCTGGTGGAAATGATAACTGCTTGTTATATGGTTCTAATTGATAAAGCTAATTCAGATTGTGTCAGTTATTGCCATAATTGTGGGCTATATATTTGGTGTGTGCCAATAGTTGACATTGCTCGTGATGTGTGTCGTGACATATCAGGCCAAATACCTCACTTGGATTTAATGAAAGTACTACCGTACCTTCAGAGAACATTACATCTTACAGTACCGGTACTGTATTCTGTATAACAAGCAAATAGACACCATTTTAAATTACTGCCACAGTTGTTAGCCCCAGTTGGTTTGTAGTGTAAAATAAAATAAAAAATATATAAACGTATCAACTTTGATCAAAGAAATACAAGGACTTTTACTATATGTAATTTAAAATAGATTCATATTTATATTAGTGCCTATATTATCCATTATCTGGTTTTAGCAAAGGACCAAAATGACTGCCTAAGCATGTGCACAATTTAAGTGAGTTTACATTCTCTTATACTGAAATGAGATAATGCTTGACAGGTGTCAAAGGGAAATTCCAATCAATGGACTTTATACGCCATTCATTTGGGTCAGGGCATAGTGGCATTCTAATGCCTCTATGCATATTAACCTCAGAATAACACTTTTGATCTGTCTGATATTTGCACTGGGAAATATAGCACATTGAGATTCCTCCCCCTACCCGGTAATGAAATTGCTTGGCACTATTGCGTCCTTTCAAGCATCAAACTATGCTCGACCATTTAGATGTATTCCTGTTGAGGGAGCTTGTTGCTGAGGGCATATCAGCACAATGCCAGTTTGAAACTAATCTATTTAGCCTCAAATAAGTTGGTCCCTTTCACAAACACATTTGAGAGCTGCTTATTGGAAATTAATTAGCAGAAACCTGTGGGTTGTCTTGCATGATAGGGATGGATTTGTTCACAATGTTGAATAGTTAAAACTTTACTGTGCATATAGTGAACAAATTATACAATATATTGCTGTATGTTAGTGTTTTTTTATTTTTGCTAGGCATCCTGAAGGTGTTTTACAATCTGCGAAAGGCTCTTTTTTCTTGAATTATTACGTGATCACTATTCACCTTTCAAAACAGCTGATGTTCAAACTGAACTACCACTACTGTTGCTAGCATGTCCTCTCACTGGAGAGACTGTAGATCTTTGCGACTAGGCAATTGTACAGTACTTTACTCCATGTACCTGTAACTGTAGCTTCTACGAAAACACCTTTAATTAAATAGACTGATTTAATGTGCTTAACATTAACATTAGCCTTGCATGCTTACTTAAGAGTGTAAAATGGCAGCTTCACAAGTGCAGGGTAGACAGAATCTAAAAAAGACTCCAATGTGAATGTGAGTGTTTGTTTGTTTGGCTGGCTAGTAGCAAGCATATTTCCCTCTTCTCTGTTTAGTGAAGAAAGTGATCTTGATAACATTGCAAAAATTCTCCCATAGCTGGGTGCTTCCCCATGTTTGTTCTCCATTCTACCTTATGTTCCGCCAAGGCTGGTTTACAAATGACTGGTTGTGACAATAAGATCTGCTGTATGTTTATTTTGCTCACATGTGACATGTGTAGTATTACGAATAGGTAGGACTAAAATACAGTGGAATTGCTGTACTTGTGTAAAGAGAGGAGTCATGGATGAACAAGGCACTAGAACAATGCCAAAATGAATGTCATTGGGATGGGAATAGCAGCTTAGTTCATCACTAAATAATTTAATAATGTACCAATGCTTCTTTGAGGTTTGGCAAAGCCTTTCAAAAATAATAGACTTTTTTTTTTTAAAGTGCCAGAAACCTGTGGGGAAATTCAAACATTGTTTCTGGCTACCAAATTAGAAAGCGGAAATTAAACCCAGAATTCAAGATGAATTGAAAACCTTCATTTTAGGTATAGACTATAATTACAATGTCAGTGACTGGCCTGCAACCCCAAGAAAAGCAAGTACATACAGTAATTATTTAAAAATTATTGCAACAAGGGCCATGAAATTAAGATACAAGATTATAACGTGTCATTGCATTTAATGGGATGGTAAATGGACTGTATTTTTATAGCGCTTTTCTAACCTTCCGGCCACTCAAAGCACTTTAGAGGATTACCTTACATTCACCCATTCATATACCGATGGTAGAGTCAGCCATGCAAGGCATCACCTGACCCCCGGGACCAGTTAGGGTTAGGTGTCTTGTTCAGGGACACCTCGACACTTGGTTAGGAGTTGCCCAGGTTCAAACCAGCGACTTCTGCATCTTGACACTTGGTTAGGAGTTACCCGGGTTTAAACCAGCGACTTCTGCATCACCAGAAGAATCACCAGAAGCTCTACGCGCTGGGAGGTGAATCAAGCAACTTATCTTACAGAAGAGTTCTCTGGGGCCTGTGTTTGCTCTTCAAAGACATTGAAAAACAATGTGATGTATGATTAATAATGGTCTAAAAGATCTAATCCCTCTCTGTCTTGCAGTGCGGGGGGCAAACTGAGAAAAGGCAATTATGATAGAATGTGCGTGTTGTGGGTAGGAGACAGAGATAGATACAGAGAGAGAGTCTTCAGAGGGAAGGTAATACAGTAGTGCATCTGCAGCTAGGGCTGTTATTACAGGTGTATTATATGGCATGGCCCGTAGTTTATCACTCACAGAATAACACTCTAAATCAAGGTAATAGCCGTGTCACCTGTGACAGCTCTCCTGAAGAGTGCCCGCGCCACTGTGATGTCACCCGGTCTGGCTAAATAAAAAGGCCCTCTGTGGGAAGTTCCTCAGCACCATGGTGGAGCGAGTTCTGAAATGATTTTCTGCCAAGACTGAGCATGGGCCATAATTGACGCAATATACATATCTCTCCTTATCTTTATCTGTCTGGAATTAATCTGTCTGGGCTCTGGGAGAGACCTCCTACTAATGGCGTGGGTGTCAGTTCAGAGGTTGTGTGCAGACGCATCCTCAACGTTTAATGTACTGCAATCTGCCATGGTAGAACTCACCCGTTTCCCCTGCACTGTGGCATATTCCTGTCAGGTCTGACAATACCCGAGCTCCGCTCCTTATATAAAAAACGGGCCGTTTTGTTCTGTCTCGTGGGAGCTTTATAGAGAGTCTCAGCGCTGCGCAGCTCATTTTGGGTTTGACACAAGAATACATTGTTCATTGTTAAGGGTTTAAAAGATGTTAATGATTGGACGGCTTTAACTCTAGATTAGTTCTGTGTTCAATAGGTCCTTGTCTGAGAGGGTTAGTGCTCTACCAGGTCCTTTTTTTAACTAGTCATTTTTTAACATAACGCACCTAATATGAAATAGTTTGCTTTGTCATCATGTATGTATTTACTTTATAATGTATTGATTTATTTTCAGATTCAGAATGCAGATGATGTCTTGATCACTCCGCTGGAGAAATTCAGGAAGGACCAAATTGGTGCAGCTAAGGTAGAAAACCACCTCTTTACCAAAACCTTCCTCCTGTTATTCAGTGGTGCTGTGGTTCCTGGGGGTCAGGACCATCAAACCGATTGCTAAATGCTTCTTTGGGTGCATAATGAAATGATTTCAAGAATGTTAAAAGAGACATTTTTATAATATAGTGACATATTTTGTTGAAACTGGATCAAATGAATTACTATATGGATATATTGATTAAGGGGATTGACCAAGTAAGCCCTGATTTGTATCGGTAGTACGTAAGTATTGACATTTTTAAGGTTGATCTGACCTATGTGAGCAGAAACACTCAGGGAAATGCGGGACTCTTGGTCATTCTATATCTGCACCATACAACCCAGACAGCACAAGTGTACTTGTAAATTGAATTTTGCAAGAAGTGTGTCATTGTTTGACAGGCTAGCACACATGCATGAACCACTTCTTCTTTGGTTTGAGGATCACTGATTTATGATAATGTAAGTCTTGCATCAAATAGTGTTATATCCCATGATCCTGTTGACAGAAATTGATACACATTCTTTAGCAAGGGAAGTGAAAATACTTTAGTCATGTGAAATCATTTTCTGTTTTGTGTGACATTTAAATTCACTTTTTTTGAAAATGTGACAGTATCAACCACGTGTACATAAAAACATGCTACAACGTACTACAATATTGCAGCATAAACATTTCCATTAATGCTGTTGGCGGATTTAAGTAGCCACCCAATCGGATACACTAACTGAGGAATACGTTTTTTCAGTGGGTTCCTTGCTGTTGAGACAGTGAACTTCCCAGTGAAGTACGGTAGAAGCGGCCTGTACAGGTTTACAGATGGCTCGCCACAAGCCATACTTTGATTGCTGGTCAATGCAATATCAAAAAGTCGGCCCAAAGGCACTGGTGTGTGCTTTCCCTTGGTGAGATCACAAGCGTCTATGTTGGTCTTGACACAGCCCCCCCCCATACACAGTCTCCTCCCTTCTCATCATTGGTCCCTGTGAATTTGTTGCACGTCTTTATAGAGCGAACCTTGTGAGTAATGTTCAGGGTCGGAATCTCTTGCTTTATATTACATGAGTAGTCCTCGCCTGGCCTTCTCAGACCAACTGACAATGTAAAGAAGCCATTTCTTCTGTCAGTATTGAGACCGTAACATCAATAAGTTGCCCTTTTTATTAGTTAGAGTCAACGAGTATCTCTGCTATTTCTCCGCCACCGCATGTTTCTAGAATAATTGGGGGAGTGGGATGCACATTCCACCGCTATAGAAACTATAACGCTATAGAAATCACACATAGGCTATGTGTTATTGCCCCCATTCTCCATGTTATAAAATGGCTTCTTAAAAGGTGTGTCACTCCCACTGACTCTTGTTTCCACTGTCCACTTCCTCCTAATGGCTTTCTCCTCCCACTGCCCATCCTCCGCCAATCATTATTCTAACTAGAGTGAGATAAAAAGGCACACGATCACGAGTGCCTGTGCAACTTTTCACCTCCGAAAAACCTGGGAGATTCAGGCGGTGCGATCCCTCCAATTATTCTGCACCGGGTCTGAAGACGTCAGCAAAGAAAAAAAAAGAAAAGCATGGGAGTTGTTGCCTTATTTGGGAATATTCGTTATAATCCCAGTGAAGTCATGTGCACCGTTGTTTTGGCTGCTTAGACCCAAGAACAACATTTCCCTGGCTGCAACACACTTGGCAGACTCACTAAAGCACTTCAGTATACCGTTAACAAAACACTCCATTTCTCATGAGGTAAAAACACTGCTGAAAGAAAAAAACTTTGAAGATGTCTAAAACAAATGTGCATTCTAATGCCACAAGAAAGAAAAAAAGTTATTTCTTTTTTTTTTTTGGAGTCGAAACCTCTGCCTTTTCACTTCTCTTTGAAACGATGTGGCAGCTCTCAAAACGGGTTGTAGAGCTGAAATAAATAATACCTTTTTTTAAAGTTGCACATATGTTTTTCTGAACTACTGTCACGCTGGCGTCCCGCGGCGGGGCCGCGCCCTCCAGTCTGGCGCGCTCCTGCGCTCCGTCCCCGGAGTACTGATAGCCGATCTGTGACAGGTGGCAATCAGGGCTTCCCGCAGCTGTTCCCCATCTGTAATTACTCCCCGGTCTTTATATTCTGTATGGTTTTGTTCACCCTTGCGGGTTATTGTTTATAGGTTGGTTGCCGTTGTGAAAGCTAAGGCTAATTTGATTATAGTGTACTTTTTCTTTGTATAGTTTTTCGTATTAAACCCTTTTGCTTTCCACCTCCGTTGTAAGCCTATCTTGTCACAACTGTAAAGTTGCCGGACTTTGCCTTAGCCGTACAAATGCGCTGGCTGCTGAAATAAGCACTGAAAATCTCTCAAGCTTCTGTGGTAAATCTGATGTTAACTGCAAGTGTGTACCATGCCGTTCAGCACACCCGCTGAAATGAGAGATGATCCTCACCACCTTAGATCACAACCTAAGGCCTGAAAGAGCTGCTGTTCTGAGGGCTATATTGTGGATTTTATTCACAACTAGAGGACCAGCGAAGGCAAATGCTACAACAGCATGAAGCTGAATCTACATTATTTGTGTGTATGGACGTGCGCGTGTGAGAGAATGGATATACGTGGATGCGCATGAGTGCACGTGCACTTGCATGAATGGGTGTGTGCTTGTGAACACTGGAATTCGAGCACACCAATAAACACCGGGCGTTTGACTGACTGGCAGGTGGTGGCATGGGTGAAATTTGGACAATATTATATTCCCTTTTTGTGGCTCCAACATTGTGGACACCATAGGGGTTCTCTATTAGCTGAGAGTGAAGCGTAAGCGCATACAGACCCAGATGGGAGTCAGATGGCATCAGATAATCTGGGCTGGGTAATCTGGGTTGTCCTACAGAGAGATAGAACAGAGAGAGCACAGACAGGAAGATTCTTGTTGGAATCTCCTAACGGGAGAAATGTCATTTAGAGTATATTTGAAGCCAGAAATACACTAATGTGACATTGTAAAATGGAAGTGCACTTTGGACACTGTGTCCTGCATGGGGTATTTTACTTTAAAGCTAGCATACAGACAAGATTGTTGCATTAAATGACAATCAATAGTTTGTGTTGTGCAGCATGCTACGTAGAGTAGCAAATGATGATGCTGTCAACAGGGTTTCTGCTCATCATCCCTAAAAATGTCTAGCTGCATGGCGCTCTGCTCAATTAGCAATTCAAAACTAGAGCTTACATTTGCTTCAGTTGATCAGATACAATACACTTGCTTTGTTGTGTTTTCCTAAAGGGTTTCCTTTCATTTATAAAATAAATAAATAAATACATGATCACATTGCAAAAAAGTCATCAAGCTGTAGGGGCTTTAAATAATATAATACTGGCACCTTGCTCTGTGGTGCCCAGATAACTCGACATGGCGAGTGGCAACTAGAATCACAACATCATCATTTGAGGCGTTATAATATTTTGTTTGTTGTTGTTTGTTTGTGACTGATATGTTGAAGAAGGAAAGAAGAAAACACAGTAACCCAGGGCCTAAGGAAACACCTTACCCTAACAGAGAGACAGAAACATAGACAAACACGGTTTAAAGGATAGGTTTATTTTGTAATGGGAAGATGTACAGTATACTGATGTTTTTATTGGCATCCCTGACCAACATATCAATATTTAATATTATTATTTTTGTGTATTTGGTCTGACATGACCAAATACACCAAAATACAATGAAATAACTCTGCTGAGATAATCTGCCCCATCATCTATACATATAATTGAAAATGTATTTAACTAATTCAAGCTCTACTTACTTTCCACATTACCTCTTCCTTTCATGTAATTAAAGTTCAGGCGCATCCTAACATAAGTGTTAATATATATCCATAAAGGTATGGGTCCCATGCAGTGACGAAGGAATCCTCACTACATACTGTAGTAATTAAGTTACTAGATGTTAAATAACATCAAATTGACAACAACAATTTTATTCATTTACATAAAAAGGCAAACTAATTGTTGAAATATGTCTGATCATTATTTAGCATGTAATTATGATGAATCACGTCAGGTAATAGCCATGAGAGTTGAAATGAAAGGTACGCATTTATTCTCATGTAAAACTTTTCAGTTAAAGCTAGCTTCTTTATCATTTTTTTAGCATTAATAGCCGTGTAGATGTCAAGCTGTGCTCTCACCAAGCAGGACTGCATGTCTTGGTTAGAATAAAAATTCTAAGCAAGACATTTAGTCTCATCTGCTGCTTGCCTTAATAAAGCTTAAAGAATCCTCAAAGAAGCCATACAAAACCTGCTGCTGCAAAATGTACGCCACGTGATGCTTTGCTAGGCGGCACGGGCTGTCTTTGGTATTAGACAGATGTGCAGAGGAGCGGCATGCTATTCTCTGGAACCCCGCCTTCTACCGCTCACAGTCGGCACAACACACCGTTACCATAGCAATGAGAGGCTCTAAAAGCATGGCCTTGAGGCTCATTAGGGCCTGTGTCAACACAGGACAATGTACGGCTGCCATCTTGATATTACATATGTCATGTCCTCAGCACACCACGGTGCTATCTCTTCCCCCTCTGACTTGCAGGCAGAGAGAGCAACACCTGCCTGTGCTTATTGTAAATCCTTCCCTGCCTGCCTGCCTGCCTGCCTGCCTGTGAGGTTACAGTATCAATTAACAAATGCACCCATGTTGCAGCCTTCAAAGAGCTGTGGCGAACAACTGGAGGCTAGGCAGTTAGGAATTTAATCAGAGAAATCTCTCTCTCTCTCTCTCTCTCTCTCTCTCTCTCTCGCTCTCTCTCTCTCTCGCTCTCTCTCTCTCTCTCTCGCTCTCTCTCTCTCTCTGTGTCTCTCTCTCTCCCTTCCCTGCATCTGATTTATTCACAATTGCGTATATATGGCAAACAGAGGGAGTTTCCCATGCGGCTGGTTTCGTGTGTGTTCAGAGCTTCTTCAGGAAGGGTCTTTTTGGCGAGACCCGTTGCACGCCAGCTGATCAAACCTTGCTCTGTTCTGGCAGCACATTCTGCCTAACACTCCCCACGCCGATATGCGCTCCGGGGTGTATCTATTTTCTCAGTCCCCTGCAACTGTGTGTCATCCTTCAAAGATGCTGCTTTCGCCACTCCCTCTCATTTCCAGCTCTCTGGTTTTCACACTTTCAATTGGCTGTATTCATTACAAAGACAAGTTGTTTGGGGGGGGGGGGGACTAGAGACATGGCCGTAAACATCCTGCCTGAAAAGGCTGTCATTACGGCACGACTGGTTAATACATGTCTGGCTTGAATCACAACCAAAGCTGTAGACTTGCTTAGTCTCTGAGTCAGGCGTCTGTTTGAAGAGGTACAACACTTGCTTGCACTGGCCAGCGGTGATGGGGAAAACGCCTGCTGGAACTGCACCGCTCAACTAAGCAACGCTCTTAATTTGGCATGATCCCCAGTGTATACAAACATGTGCGTGCGTGTGTGTGTTTATTTTCCCTTGGGCCTCCAAAAAATGATGTCACGTCAAAGACAGTCGCCGAGCTAGACCGTCAACTCCCTCGTTTTCTCTAATAAAACTGCTCAAACCTTGGGGGAAATGTGTTTCCCGTCAACGTGATATTGTAGTTATTCATCTGTTTTGGAAGGCCACCTGTTTATTTGTTCTGTTGTTTCTGAGAAGTGAGCAGAGACGCAATTGATTTCTCTGGGCCGGACCAGACAAGAAAGATGGAAATTAGATGCTACCACATGAAATTATCTATTGATTTTCCTTCTGGAGTTGTAATAGTTATGTAGGGTGGGTTACATTGTCTTTCCTGAATTTGTCTGATGAGTTAACCTGTGATAGTGCTCGCTGAGGCAGAACCCTGTGGCAGGTCAAATCAGTAGCTTGTAGATTAGGCTAGGCTAAATTTCAGGGCCATGGGAATGAAAACAAACAGCCAGGGCCTATTTCCTCCCAGTTACCCCCACCCCCACTCTGTTTGGAAACATTTGTGTGTGTGAGAATGGCATTTACTGGGCAAAGATAAGGCTTAAAAAGTGCAGACATGCAGAAGATAAACATGGAAGCCCACGGGCAGGCCATCACTGCATGGACTCAGTTTCATTTAGGGCTGTGAAGAGACTGTTGCTGGACGAAATGTTCAATCGCTAAGTCCATATGGTTAATAAATGGGCATCTGGCAGGATGTTTCTGAGCTTGGAGCCTTCTGGGACATTCTGGGCATACTCTGGTACTTGTGGACATTTGATTTGTCACGCAGGTGCAGTGTACCAGGGTGGGAATATACAAACCGCATCTACCCAATCCTCTTTGAAAAGGTGCATAATGCATTATGCTCTTGGTTATTTACTGTATTATATGTAACATGTTTTCCTTTGCTTGGCCAGGGTGAGAATTAATATGTACAGTATATGGGGTTTTAGAAACCTAATTGACAATGCAAATTCCTTAATTTCTGTGTGATCCACACATCATTAAATGGTAATATCAATATGCCACTTTTGTTACTACTACAACTATAACTAAAAATATGTTAAAAGGTTATCAGATTGTATGCAGTAAACAGCATCATGAAAATGTAGTTAGACTTCCACCTAGTGGCAGTGTTTTGACAAACATTGAAGTTCAGGTATGCATTATAAATCTCTGGTGAAGCTTTTCTTTTATATCTTACGCATGTATTCTTTTTTCTTTTAGGATGGAAAGAAGAAATTTGATAAAGAAACTGAGAAATACTACTCTACCCTGGAGAGACACCTTAGCTTGTCATCTAAAAAGAAGGAGGCATTTCTCCAGGAGGTAAAAGTAGTTAGGCTACATCTCTGCCTCAAAGTCTTGCCTCATAGCAGCCTATCAGCATGCCAACACACATATACATTTGCGTGTGCTTAACACTTTACAGTACATAGCCAGGCTTGCTATTCCCTTCTGGCCTTGTGTTTGTATGCACCGCTATCCTTTATTGTGTATCCTTGTCTCCCTGCCTCTGGCATGAGTTCCTTGTAGAGGACCTTGTGGTTTCAGGAGTGTTCCTGGAGAGTTATTTCAGTCTATAGCTTCCTAAATCCACACAATGAAGGAAGAAATATTGCTTTTGAATGCTGACTCGTTTTTAGGCTTCATTGGGTTCTGTTGTATCCCAAATCTACGACGCTGATCCAAGCTAGGTTATACTAATGAGTTGTGAAAGCCTACAGATCTGCTGATTCTTTTTGTCCGAGGTGCTTTGGCAGATTTTCCGAGGCCGTGCGGCACTGCGAGGTACCTT
>JAODTR010025025.1:8678-21459 GCA_025399935.1 Amblyopsis rosae
CACACACACACACACACACCGTGTCAACATCTGCAATCAAGAGCCAGGGATGCATGGAAAATGTGTACACACACACGAATATGCACAGACACATGCATGTGCACAAACACATTTCTGATTTAAGATGTGTTACGTGGTCAGACATCGTTTCCCCATACTGTACGACAATCTCTCTTTGGCAGCGACATTGTTTTGACATTAATAATTCCTGTAGCACGTACGCTGAGCCAAGAAGTGTTGACACAGGATCCTACAGTTGTAGTATCTGCAAACTAGGAACTTCGCAGTTCTCACATGCGCCTGTCCAGAAAGAATAGGCGGACTCAGAGCCATAGAAAGAACAGAGTTATGCCAACGGAAGTTTGAAATTTTCAACGGTCACATGGTCCATGGAGAGGCTTAACCTATGGCAAAATAGTTCCAGGAACTGCTTGGTTTGCAATTTGAATATAAATATACAGATATATAACTTCATTTTTGTTATTTAGCCGTCAATAAATGCACCGATTTACATTTAAAATAGATATTATAAGGTACTTTTAGTATTTAGGCTAACTTCCGGGAACTACTTTGAGGCTCCGTTGCTGTGAAAAAAACGGGTCCATTGGAGTGAATGGAGATGACGTGACTCTCTCTCTACAGGGCTCTGGGCTGACTGTATATCTTAGCTAACATTTAACATATATACGTAGCATCAGTGGAGCTTGCACCACGTCATTTCAATGCACTTGCAGGGTTAGTCATTCTCGAGAACGCTCGCTATCTTTGAGATCAAATCGCTCTGCGGCCTTTTGCAGTACCCCTTCACACATCGAACCAGATTGTGAAGCGAAGCGTAGTTCTATGTCTTTGTTGAGAGAGAGCAAGGGCTGTTGAAACACACGCAGAAAATGGTAAGATAGCGATATGCGAGGAGACATTTTGTGAATTTGACAGAAAGTGTATTAGCATACAATTAGCTTGCAGTAACTGACTACACCTTTAATGGTTCACTGCTTTCAAAGTGCATGGTGGCGAATATCAGGTTTTTTGCCACTAGGAGAGGTGTTGAGGTGTTTGCTGTCTTCATCATAGGAATGTGGCGTGATTGGAATGATAGCAGAAATGTTGCGGGATTTATGAGCTCATTAACCAGATGATCACTAGAGAGAGAATTTTATTTCTGTGTCTGGGCCTTGTGAGGTTGGCGCATACAGTAATGCGCACGATTCACTGGCTTATCGCAACTCAGCGGTAGGTATGGTTGAGCAAGTGATGCATTTGCGATCGGTTGATCGGTGGCCCGTCCAACCAGGAATAATAAAATCAATAATGGAATAAACTTGTTTTAATGAGCTAGACAGAACTCAATATTGAATACATCAACTCAAAACCACACAGCTAGCTGGCTTCCACTACAAACAAATTACCTTTAAACACCCGGTTATAAATGAAAATTCAATTAATCCCTTGAGATCACAAAATCAAAATCAACAAGCCGGAGGGACCGTTTCACCAGGCAGCGCTAAATGTAGCATGACCACTAGCCCCTCAGGTCATCCAGCATGAGAACATGCCCGACCACGGCTCATCCAGGTTGACTGTAGTCTGCATCGAGACCATGGGGTCAAAGCCAAGCATTATTCTCCCCATCACGGGAGAAGCTAATCAACATCAGCTTGACGAAAACCGCACTGGCACATCCCCCTCTAGTTTGGGCACAAACTCCGGGCGGTCTCCAGATGAGAAACATGAAAAGCTTTGACACCCAGCTCGAGCATATACTTAAGAAGAGACGGCATACAGACAAATTACATGTCTCAGACGTCTTCACACCGTGTGAGACAGATGAAACCTTTCCTGCAGCCTTTGCAAGTGTTCCTCTGACTAAGCAGTGGTAATGAAGGTGGGGAACACAACACAAATATACTGTACAACAGCTAGAACAGTCTCCAAAACATATGATTTCCTTCATTAGTTCAGTGAAAAATCTGCCTGGCTGGATCTTATTTTGTTGAGTCATAAATTGGCAAGGAAATCAGGCGTGTTGCAGCTCTTTCTAGTTTCTTTTTGTGTAGTTGTTTGGAGGGGGGGGGGGGTATTTGACTTAGGAAATAATGATTGATTCATCACTGTAGACAGAAATATGTGACATTATGGGATACTGTATGGTTGTGCCAGATGTGCATGTCTGGATTCATAACCAGAAACAAACGAAGAGTTTAAAACAAGTCTTTCAATTTACTGCAATTTCTGATTGGATTTATAGCTTGAGACTGACAGTGGGAAGTTTATCAACTCAAATTACTTTGACTACACAGCAATAAAGTATTTGTCACGCCGACATCCTGTGGTGGGGCGGTGCCAGCCGCTCCCACTCGCTCCTGCTCCCTGGAGTACAAATCACTGATTTGAGACAGGTGGCAGCCAGGGCTTCCACGCACCTGTTTCCCTGATTGAGTGGTTGGTCTCTCCTTTTATAAGTGCTTGTTTTGGTTTAAACCCTTGTGGGGTTATTCTGTCTATCTTTGACATCTGTATTCTTGCCTGTTTGAGTTGTTGAACTAAACCTTTGTTGGAAGAAACGGTGTCTGCGTCTTGGGCCACCGTTACAGTATTGGTAGTGTGGAGGCACTCGAGAAGTGAACCAGGTCACAAACTAGTTATAGTATTCGAATCAGATTGTTCTCTAGACTTTGTGCTATGCTTCTCATACATCCCTTATCACATTTATGCTCACATAACGCCATACACATCCTTGGGCCCTGACACGTGAACACACATTATCAAGGTATAACACTTTAAGCTCTCATAACCGGTTAGAACTGGTTTCATGACCTGGGTCACTTTGAAATCGTTGAATATGCCTATTCAGTAGCATTAGTGTATGTTGCATGTGTGTATAACAAGCTATCACGAAAGGATTAAGAGCTGAATATCCGCATATTAAAAAAGCGCCAACTCACAATCCACCAGAAAGCCAAAGAGGAACTCTTCAGCATTTATTAAAGAGAGATAAAGACTGGATGTTTCTGTACCGTAAGCCATCAATTCATCGCATGCTAAAGTTTATCTTTCCATAAGAAAACAAAGTACTGTAGAAGTGGTAGCGGCCTTTCAAATTGTATTTGTTCGCCAACGTTAGCAGACACGAAGCTACTGCTACTATAGGAACCTAATAAACCTATTCAATGTGTGCCTGCAGTGTTTTTGACATCCAAAGGTTAGCCTACGAACAACAAATATTGATTGAACAATGACTAGCGGTCCCTAAACACATTCTTCTATCTACACCTTCTTCATGTAGCGTGTCAACTCCTGCCATCAGAGGAGGTATATTTGCTAGGAGAGCAAAACCAATCCTATTTAAGATAATTTGTTCTGAGTTGGAGTTTTAACAAACTGTAAACAAAACTGCTATTGTATGTACAGTAGGCTGCTGTAACAAAGGCCCTAAGTGCTTACATTTATGGTGGCAACTACTGTATTTTATATGTATTCATGTTTTTATTACTTTATGTATTGATGTTATGATGGCTGGTTGCAAACTAAATCGCCCCTTGGGATCATTACGACCATGTAATCTAATCTAATATAACCTGATACATTAACGACCTTGTAATCTAATCTAATATAACCTGATACACGACCATGTAATCTAATATAATATAATATGACACTCACCATCAGACCCGGGAAACCGCCGATGCCAGTCCCGCCAACAGGACCCTGAGAAACATCAACAATGTTTACAGGATGTGCAGTGTAGCTCAAGATAACATTTCATAGCAAACTGTTGTCAAGGAGACCACCTAAATATTTTTGTTGTATTCATATTAATGTAATGAAAGAGTAGCCTCTTGAGATGTAGCATCTCGTTTTCAAGTGGGTCCTAATGTTTGTTTGTTTGTTTCGTTTTATTAACCAGCCAGTCATCTGCCAGCATGTCACGACACGAGCAGAGCCATGGAAATAACAGTTACGCCAACGGAAGTTCGAAATTGTCACATGGTTCATAAGGCTAAACCTATGGCACAAAAGTGCTTGTTGGGTTTGAATATATATACACAGATATATAACTTCATTTTTTGGTGATTAGTAGTCAATAAATGCACAAATATACATTTAAAATAAAATGTATAATGTATAAAATTTACTTCTGGGAACTATTTTGAGGCTCCACAACCCGCCATTGCTGTGAAAAAAACAAAATGGTCTATTGGAGTTAACGGAGATGTTCTTTCTATGGCTTTGGACGCGAGGTGTGAGGCAACCACAGACAGACAGACAGACCGAGGCTGACACGTGCCTGAACACAAAGCCACAGGCAAACAACACACATGCAAAACCATATCCCACCCCGAACAAAGGACGTTTCAGCCTTATATAGCCCCCTTATAGAGCCCCACATGTGGAGCGCTGGGAAAACAGGTCGGTGTCCGCCGGCCGGACCCACACCGGGGACGGGGAAGGGGGATGTGGTGTTCCCACGTGTGGGTCCGGTCGTTACAGTAAACAACAAATGCATTCTCACTAAGCTTAGACTGAAACCATTACCTTAATCATTACCTTAATATTAACAACGCCGG
This sequence comes from Amblyopsis rosae, assembly GCA_025399935.1. Taxonomy (NCBI): domain Eukaryota; kingdom Metazoa; phylum Chordata; class Actinopteri; order Percopsiformes; family Amblyopsidae; genus Amblyopsis; species Amblyopsis rosae. Next base: position 13,247 of record JAODTR010025025.1, read on the forward strand.
TGATGTCACTTGTGCTGCCTAGCGACAATGACAACACATCTACTAACACCCTACACACGCTCCAATGATATTACTACGACGATTACTAGACCGCAACACTGTGCTTGATACACGGCCTGCACCACGACTGCAATGCAGGCTTTGGCCCGTCTGTGGCATCCGCTCTCTGTGCGTAGGCGCCTTTCAATTATACACTGGGCCGCTTTTAAGTGGGGCACATCAAACGGGAAGCGCGGGGACCTGTAACACGACCGAGATCATTTGCAGCATACTCTATCTGCTCAATAAAGACGTGCTCTAACTGCTCGTCTGACTAATCTCTGTCCAAGTCTGTCCCAGTAATCTCAGAATTATATGACGCATCGTGTCAGCAATGGCTTTTAAAAGGTTGTGGGCCCCTTTTAAGAGACGGAGAGAGAGAGAGAGAGAGAGAGAGAGAGAGAGAGAAGGAGAGGGAAAGAGAGAGGGAGAGGGACTGATTATAAGAGGCAAACATAGAACTTAGTCTGAAGTACATTAAGGAGTTTAATACCATTCCTATGCAACTGAAGGTTATAAGACACACACATTAACACACGTAAAAACACACTTACTCATTGGTTACGGTCAAGGCTCAAAGAAAACCAAACAAAGGCCACAACTAACAGAGTGAATTGACGCCACAGACACTAATGGGAATTGGTATAGTGTGTAGATGATGGTTAAAAGTTTTCATTGACTGCAAATAATATCTACTAAAGCAAAGCTTCATCCAATGGCATGCTTCCTATTAATATCCACAGACACACGTGTTATGCCTTCTGCTGAAAGTAAAACCCCTTAGACAACAGACCCCTCTTCAATCAGCAAATTTGAATAGGTGCAACTATGGTAACAGCCGGTTACCGTAGAAAGGTACAGCCTGTCTACGGTAACAGACAGTTAGAAAGGTACAGCCTGTCTACGGTAACAGCCGGTAAAGATGAGAGAGGTGAAGATGGCGGTGAAGCTCACCTGGTTTCCGTCTGGACCAGGGGAGCCCCTCTCCCCTGCCTCTCCGACCACGCCCTGTGGAGACATTTACATGAAAAGGAGGTAGAGTGACTAATCCAAGACCCCCATCCCCCCCGTCCCCTTGAAACAGGCAGCCCACAAGTAAGGAGACACTGGATATCAGCATTCATAGACGCAACAGAATTAAAGTTCTAAACTTTAGTTCTTCCATCTACTTTTGACTCTTCTTCTTTTATTCCCATTATTCAAATGATAATACTGTTTTCTATAAAGCGGTATTGAGTACTAAGAAAAGAGCTATATATCCATCCATCCATCTTCATCCGCTTATCGCGGGCTATACAAGTATAAATTATTATTATTAATTCAGCAACAACTTGTTAATTAAACACACTTCCTTTTTTTGTAATTGCAATTTAATAAAAAAATGTATTTAAAGTAATTAAGGCACAGAGAAGCTTCCCGTGTTCTAGTTCATGAGAAATAATTTGCGTTTTACTGGTTCTTGCCGAGCAGGTAAGAGGAGTTCCAGTTAAAGAACCACTACTTGGCCATTGATAGCCCTTCATACATCTCATGCTCAGCTAGTCTCGGCCTCTTCCTCTTCATCAGCGCTACGTCACATAAGAGACCGTCTCTAGTCTCGGCCTCTTCATCAGCACTATGTCACATAAGAGACCGTCTCTAGTCTCAGCCTCTTCATCAGCACTACGTCACATAAGAGACCGTCTCTAGTCTCAGCCTCTTCATTAGCATTACGTCACATAAGAGACTCATGCTGAAAGTCTGATACAGATGCATACAGGTAGTAGATTTTCATTGGCTGTTATTGTTGTCATTCACAAGTCTGTATATAATTCCTGCATGACACTAGTGCAGCACTATACTTCCTATTTTCTTTTAATTATAAGCAGTAACCATAGCCTACTTATTTAACACATGTTAAATACCTGCAAACAGCCAGACTTGTTTAGTATTTTCCCATCAAATTACTCATACATTTTGAGGAATTTTATTCATGTCAAGATTTGATCAGAGTGATGTAGTTGGTCATCGTGCATGTCAATCAAAATACCTCTCCTGTCATTTAGACGGGTCTTGACGCAGTTAGCTAGATTAAAGGCTGGCTCTGCGAGACTATGCCCAGCTAACTGCCTATGACTGCTTAGATGCAAGTGATTAGGACACTTGAAAGCAAACTCATTCCCTAGCAAGTCGTTCTACCTCACAATCTGCTGTTCTGATACTGCACATCCTCTCAAGAAACACTGAAATGTTGATATATTGGCATTCCTCCTCTTGGCATAGCATACTCTATGCAGAGCACGGCTCAATCTTCAATTTAGTCCTTAGGATTTAGGGTTGCCTTTTTGGTAACCTATTGTACTGTGTGCAGCTGTAGGTTGCATAACTCTTTCTCGCACAAGTATTATACTGTATATCAAGAGACAGAGTGACTGTTGATCTCATCAGTTGCCCAAGCGCGGCTGTACTGAAAGACTTACAGTACTGAAATCCTTAATTCATTATACATAAGCGTAGTTGTCTGGACAGCTGGGTCGCTATATTCTGTAAGATTTAAAACCCACTTTGGCATCTCTGCTGCTGACCTCGTGGAATAGTCTGTATCTTTGGTCTCTATTCCTTATTTATTTTTAAACTCTCCTGATCTGTTTAGATCTTCAGCACTTTGCTGGTTGTTAATAGATGTGCATGTTATATATAAACTACAGCTAAGCCTGATGATATGATGATGCCTTTAGACATCGGAACAATGGTGTTTGCTTACCATAACTGGTGTACGGTCTGCTCACCTATTGACTAATGCACTTTAGATAAAAGGATCTGCCAAGCATCTGTTTAAATACAAATGATGAAGCCACCCTTGACAGAAATATATCAAAAGTGGGCCCAGTATTACCTGTCTGCCTTTTGGGCCAGCCTTCCCAACAGGACCGTGAATCCCCTAAAATAAACCAGAGACATAAGAGGACATTAAAGCAGGGTTAGAAACGCATTGTGAAGCATAGCATAGTATATATTGCATTGTTGTGGTGAGCGGTGTTTTCCACTTTGTTTATGATCCTATTTATGGAGCCAGGGCTGTGTAGAAGTATTGGATTATTTTTTAAACACGCAGAGAACGGTAAAATAGTGAAATGCAAGGAAATATTTGGTGACTTTGACGAAAGGTTTATTAGCTTGCAATTGCTTCTGCGTCAAAGCTACGCCGTAAACTATGGATATGGCCTAACCTACGCGTAGCGATAGGGTGTAGGGCCCGCCGTACGCTGACTTGCACCTCTCACAACATTTAACTACCCGTCCGTCCGTTTGTCGATTTGACGCAGCCAACAACAGTCTTGTGGTTTCAAGCCCATATGCCAGAGTGCTTTGGAATTATGGATTAGGGAACATCGGCATACATTAACAGTCATGGAATTACTGTAAGATCTTACAATATTAGCACTTTGTTAGTATTTAGGCTTCTAGCAATTATTTCTGGGAAATGTTATAGTGTATATTAGATCAAGTATGTCAGCCTGATGATGGGCTGCTGGCATTATCCCAACAGGATGATGGCCGCCATGACATCTAGTGTATGATATCGTCTACTGTTGACACATGTACTGATGTCGCTTTGGCAAAAAAAGAAAAAATAAACGTACTACTTACTGTAATAGTTTGAAAACTAAAACAGCTAAATCTATGACCGAGACAGATGTGGTTGACTGAACTAAGTTAATCTAACAAGAATGTACGCAACGTGCTGTGGAATACATTAGCGTCTGTTGTTGGTACATGCCAGCTGCTGAAGGCAAACACCAACAGTGACAAACCCATGTGAGAAGAATGTATAATGCAACGCAGGGCAACAGAGCAGAGAAGGAACGCGAGAAGCAAAAGGCTTCAGCAAAGATGCTACAGTAGCACTCACTCTCTCTCCCTCCAGGCCTGGAGGACCAGACACACCAGGAGGCCCGATGAACCCCTGGAAGACACACACACATTCTACTGAAGACTGATATGCAGTGTGAAGTATGTGCATATGTGTATCATGAATGCATCAGCGCTATGGACACGAGTGATACTAAACTAGAAGACAGATAGAGAGAGAGAAAGATATATAGGCAAGACAGATAGATAGACAGACAGACAGATAACTGGAGAGAGAAAGATATATAGGCAAGACAGACAGACAGACAGACAGACAGACAGATAGCACTTGTCAGACGGTTATATATAAAAATATGCAGTACATACTGTGCAGTTTATACTTGTTGGTTACCATGGCATCCTTCTATAGTCAGCAGAAATACCTCAGAATATGTACCTTAAGCCCATCAAAGCATTGCAAAGCTGTTGAGTTATGGAGGGTCCGTCTGTCAAGTGGCAACCGTGAATTAAGCTATATGAGCGCCCAGGGGTCAACTCCAGTTCAACGCACCCTGCAACGTCTGTCTGGCGCGCACTGCACACCACACACACTTTGAGGAAGTCGCTCAAATACCTCCGTGTGCTATGTACATAGATCACTCATTCTTCCCCTGCCAGACCTGGCTTCTGCCCTCATTCCTGTCTGTCAGGAAGGCCCGTCGCTTATTAAACAACCCTGTGAAACAGCGATGGTTCAGTAGCCAGTGGGTCCACCAGACACAAGGTCTCCTTCAGCTGTCTTGTAAACGGAGCAACGTAGTAAAACCAGAGACATAACAGTGGAGACAGGCCACTTAGATCATTTTGAATTAACTCTATGGCAGAAGTCTGTAACAGCAAATATGGCGGTTGTCAGAAAAGAGCTAAATGTCTGATTTATAACTGCCAAACCTATTTAGCCAATCATCTTATTTTGGGCCAAAGTCACCAAACGCTTAAAGCATACTTTGCCACATTTGGCTTACAATTGTAAACATACATTACGTTCTCATGTTCTGGTGACCATTGAATGTGCAGTTACAGTATGGCTTGCTTCCCATTCATTTAGATAGGGTCTTGCTAATAACTGCCCGGAGGCGTTAGCAAGATGGCTGCAGAGTGGCCATAGTTACCTCTAAGGACTGAGGAATTATTGCTGCCGATTATCATGTCTTATGGCATGATAATATCCATTGCTGGCACCAGCTCGACTCGACTCTACTCGCCTTGGGAGCTTTTCCACTGCTGGTACCAGCTCAAACTAAACTCTACACGCCTTTTTTGCTTTTCCATTGGGCAAAAGTTGAGATAGTAACAGGTACTTTTTTTAGTACTTGGTCTGTCAAGGTTGCAAGCGAGCTGAGCTTATACCAAAATGTGACATGACCACCGTGCAGACTTCTGATTGGAATAAATTGTCGCTGTGTCATTGCGCAACACAGAAAAACAGTACAGCAAACTACTGAAGCTTTTAATAAAATGGCAACATTCAAAACCACGCCGTGATCAGTTCAGGAGGTGCAGATTGTTCTAGGTTGCCGACAGCATGATCAATGTTATCTCGTGAGAGCTAGACAAGGCAATTCGAGTCAAATTAATGCTGACCAAGATGTGTCTGAACTGTAGGCTGCCAAAGGACATTCCACCAAGGTAGGGACATGTTTAAAGATAAAACATTTTTAATTACCATCTACTACAGTAGTGGTTCGAACAGCGGCGTCGCCATGGCGACATGCTAAAACTGAGTGGGTACTATATACAGTTGAAAACAAAGCAAGTAGAGTTGAGGTGAGCTGATGATGCAATGGAAAAGCTCCCAAAGTGAAGAGAATCAAGGCGAGGCGAGCTGATTGTAGCTGGTACCATGCAATGGAAAGTTAGGTTACAGGTCAGATTGTACCTGTGAACCAGATGTTCCTGACACATCATGTTGTACCATCTACATTTGCTGTGTTTTTCTACGTTAACGGTCAGCTGTCCGTACAGTCAGAATGCTGCATTACATCCTTAGGACCATGCTTAGGGCCGCGCTTAGGACCGCCTTGAAAACAGGGGTTTATCCCATGGAATAAACAAGAACAACAACATCCTGCTAACCAGGTATTCATATCTTCTTCTTAATTCAATACACTACATTATTTTGTCTATTAAATCCTCCATTCTTGAACAACGGGTTTTCGTTTATAGTTCTTGTTGGGTATGTTCGGATCAGTAACACAATTATTTCTGTCACAAAAAGACCCCCTCCCTCCACGCACTCTTTTCTCCAAATTATCCCTTTTCCTATTCCAATGTAGAATATAAAACCTTTCACAGATAAACATCAATAAGTGCTTCACAATAAAATGAATTACATGAAATAAAAGAGAAAACTTTACAAAAGAATAACATAGATACATAAATCAGACAGCCATAATAGCCCTCGTCTATATAAAAAGGCCAGTCAAATGTACTCAGACCAAATCCAGAGCAACGTGCCATGCCTGGCACTGCCCGGACCCTCTCAGGAAGCAAGGTGTTCTAAAGTAGAAGGGTCGCTCAGAGAGTATAGAGGGCTTTACTTACGCGGACTCCTTTATATCCAGGGTTGCCTTCTGGGCCCGCCAAGCCCTGCAACACATGATAAGGTAGTGTTACGATAGCATTACGTCACAAAAGCAACTCTGTGCTTAACGTCTGATACCTATATTCTTGTAAGCTCGACAGCACTCTCCGGAAGTGAGGAAGTCGATTTTTATTGGCTGTTAGCACTGTCAATAATACGTCTGCATCCGTAACACCTGTGCGACGGTAGGGCAGTGCTTTATTTAATAATTTCACATTTTCAATTTATTTTAAGCAGTAACCATGGAATACTTATTTAACATGTAGTTATCATGTAGTTAAGTTTCACAATTAATTCCTCTGTGTAAGATTACCGTCCAACATGGTCATTTCATTTACGTAGTTGGTCGTCGTGCATGCCAATCAAAATACCTCTCCTGTCAAGTAGGCGGATCTTGACGCTGTTAGCCAGCGCTGTGTCCCAGACTTTAGCAAGTAAAGGATGGCTCTGTGAGACTAGACTCAAGTAAAGGATGGCTCTGTGAGACTAGACTCAAGTAAAGGATGGCTCTGTGAGAATAGACACATGTAAAAGATGGCTCTTTGAGACTAGACAAGTAAAGGATGGCTCTGCAAATTTCATTCAGTAAGCTAGTAACTCTTTCACTTCACCTGCTGAGTGTGGGTTATTTGAGTTGTTGGTTCATGTGATGATCATCTTTTACAGCGTAACGTTACAACAACTGTAACAAATCTATTATCTGTGCTCATTTATTGTTCTGAAAAACATGCTAGCTGTGGCAGTGTGGGCAAATAAGAGAGTCCAACAAACAAGCAGTTTCTAGCATATTTGCAAGGATACAATATCTGGTTGGTGTTGCTGTAAGCAAGCTGTGGGCTGTATGAAATATGTTTGAACCAGATCCAGCATTATCATAGAACATTTGCTACTTTTCTAAATTAAGATGTGAAAACTGTCCATCTGACATCTGTCCATCTGACATCTTTTGTTTTTAAATTGGCAATATTTCTATAATTAGTTACATTTTTGGAAGATATTACTTTTTATTCAGTGATAAACAACCTTTTAATTGTAATAAATGTGAAAGTAGCTAAATCAAATATATTAATGTAATAAATAATGCTGTTTAAAATATCTTATTTCTGCTTTTTCCAGATGGACTTAAAGGTTTTTGCATCTGAACTCTTCAGATGTTTTTCTCATTCAGAATATACAGCACAGTACATACACATGTGTTTTGTTGACCTCAAATCTGACAAGAGCTCTTACACAATATTCTCTGGAATAAACACACTTCATGCTAATTGCTAAAGGCAAATACTGTACAACGGCCACACACAGATAAGAGCTGATGTCTGCTGGAATCAAGGCAAGAATTTAATTGAAAAGTGAGAACTGGGGCCTTTTTAAAGGTATTATAAGATATTTTAAACATTATTACAGCAGCAAAAAATATGTAAAGATATAGTGGATTAATTGTGTCCTAAGCAGAGAAGGACATGACACTATCAATAGCTGGTTCAAACCACGCTAACTCCTCACAGAGTGTTACGGTGTCCTTGAGCAAGAGACCTAATGCTTACTTACTTCAGCTGACACCATTTTATTTTATTTTATTTTATTTATCTGTGTGTTTGGGTTGTAAAACTGAGCTCTTCTGTTCTGTTGTCATAGCTGGGTCGGACATGCACGCATGTGTGCATATGTGTGCGTGTGTGTGTGTGTGTGTGTGTGTGTG
>JAODTR010025056.1:0-23346 GCA_025399935.1 Amblyopsis rosae
AGTTTGGGGTCCCTTGCTGAAGCTGCTGCCCCCGCGACCCGACTCCGGATAAGCGGATGAAGATGGATGGATGGATTTTTTTTACCTTTGACAGTAGCTTAAATGAATGTAGTATTTTGATTTTATACACACACACACACACACACACACACACAGGTAGCCTACACTGTACTGTACACGATATGACTTACCTCCAACCAACACTGGCCGAATTTTTGGCCCCAGTAAACAATTCCTCCTTTTCCCCCGATCTTTATAAATTCTGCAGTCTGATCCTTACTCCCTAAACAAAACCAAATATATTTTTTCACATCAAAACGTCAAATAAATGCATCTTAATATATCATTTACCCATGTGTTAGCGAGTGTAGAGATACACACGTGTAGCTTATATACTTATATACTGTCAAATGAAAATAACGGGTTTACTGTAGTACAGGCCAGATAGTAGTTCACCTTGGCCTATAAATACATTACATATATAATCATCATAATCCCGGTAGTGTCAACATCTAATCTCTATTTAGGTGAAAAGTTTTAAACGAAATGTAACGTATCTGTACGGTAACACGTGTACGTTAAAGACATGGTACCGTACACAGACAGCTAAGGTCTGGTAAAATCGGTGAGATGTTTTATAAACAAAATGTTTTGACACATTTTTTAAATTTTTTTACTTGTATCGTTCATTATTCACTTTAGTTTAAGCACAATACTTATATTTAAAAACATATTGCCCCGTGGTTGTTTCTGGTGTTTCGTCCTCCATTTCAAATCTGTCTCGTCACGCTCGTCACCTGCTGCGCGCATTGCATCCTGGGATATGATGGACCGCTAAGGATACACCAGTTGGATCCTTCGCAGCCTTGCAAAAGAATGCTACATTTCTCGGCCGCATTCGAAGCAGTCTTCGAAATGAGACGGCCTAGTCGCGCTGCTGTGACACAACCGGTCTTCGAATGTAACCTTTGAAGGATGCGGCCCCTGAATTGGGATACAGCCCACATTTGCAGCCTATTGTGCGTGTGTGGTGTCACGTGTATTATCTACTGACTGCCACTAGAGGGCACCGTGAGTACAACTCCATAAAGCTATTACGTGTTAACTTCCTACTGTCCTACTCCCCAAATATTAGTTAGCTGGGGGTACAGGGAGAACAATATAAAAAGAACGGGACTAGCACATTGATGTATTATAAAAACTAGTCTAGCACCCTCTTGTTTAGTTTAACAGGCTAGGCTGTCCGTGAAATACTCAAATACTGATATCTAGCAAAGCCCTCGTTAATGTCTGCACAGGCCAGGCACAGCGGCTTTGACAAAACATCAACTTGTACATGACAACGTCCTGGCACTGAGAAAACGTTAATATAACAAATGAACAGATGTCTAATTTAGATAGAATGAAGCACTTCAGGATTTTATCTGTCAATTTTAAGGGAGCTATAAGAAAATGCTTAATAATTTCCCAAGAAAACAGGCTATTCGTCGTCTGCATTTAGTCCCACGTCAAAAAAAGCAGTTACGGCTACTGTAAATCATGCCTAGTTGCTAGCCCACACAATTATCAGTTGGCGCGGCGTGTTGAATCGCACAGCTGATAAGAGGTTAAAACCACGGGTCAGATAAAGTATGGTGGTAGCAGCAAAGAAAGGTATTTAGGCCTAAATATTCACTATATGGTATATGTTGTTCCACTTGTGACTGTAAACTTGCATTTAGGCATCTCTTATCACGTTATTTTTGGATGTGCATCTCGATTTTAACGTTACCGGTGTTCCTGTACCCGGTACTTATCACAAGTTGTGACCACTTAAATGTACGGTAGCCTCTGCCATCGGTTACAAAATAATGTGTATGCTGTGTTATACCATTTATAAACTATGGATAATATAAGTTAGCAATTAACTAGGTTCTTCGTTCAGGTCGGCAGTTGACAAAAGTCTGTTTAGGCTGAAATGGAGCGTCTTAGGAAGTGTCAAGGAAGAGCCAGGCATGGATGCCCAAAAGCAGATACACCCTTGAAAAAGCCGTCTAACAGTCAAAGAGGCAGTAAGAAATTATCAAACAAACACATCTCTAATTAATTACAGGCTTCTATAATTATGTCATAGGCCTAATAATCAAATGAAGCCTGGGCTATATAATAAATAAAAATGCATACAAAACAAACAAGCACAAAGTTTTTTTTTCAGACACATTTTTGTACTTTACAGAATACAAAAAGCTTTTGCTAAAGAATGTTACCTGTTACAGCCCGCTGCCAGAAGAACCATTGCTTGATGAAACAGGTGCCCCCTCAGCCACAAGAAGCATCAAGACATGGGTAAGTGTATGTGGAGTTTATAATGATAAACCATTGACACAACAGTATGGCTACTCTGGGCTATCAGTATAGGTCAATTACATGCAAGCAGATATCCATTAATTTGCTGTACTCTGAGGAATACTAAATTAATTATATAATTTAAACAATTGTAGATTCTTAAATATTTATGCCTTAACTAATTTAATAATTTTGATCTTCTGTTTATTTACACAGCCTGATAGAAGACCCATCCAGTGCAAAACGTTGGTATTATTCAGCAGGGACCCTGTGCTTACTGAAAACCTTGAAGAAAGAAATACTATAGTAGCTGATAATGAAACTGAAGGTCTTGTTCAGCTGTCAAAGCCAGCTAATCAGATGATACCTGCCCTCAAAGACCATGAGACAAGACCTGTGGAAAGAACGGCATCTTCTGACACAGAGAACGACACTGCCTTTACCCTCTCTCATGGAGAGGAAGATTGTTTGTCAAATTCCTCTTTAACTTCCAGCAGCCTTCCCTCTCCTGAGATTTTCCGTCGAGAGGAGGGTTGCCATGTGTGTATGTTTTATATATTTTGTCTATTCACCACAAGATTACTTTTAGATAGATGTATTGTATTAATTTGTTCCATTAATGAATTTTCTGTGTACTGTTTTTGTTTTTTTACAGTGGAGGCCGTAAACCTTTCCACTGAGTTTCTAGATGCCGATTTCCATGTTAAGAACTCAACCCTGCTAGATGTTAGCCGAGCTGGAGACATTCATATGCAGCCCGCGCCAAATGTTTCTACTATCATAGGTATATTTGTTGTATTTTTCAAAGAAAGAAAAATGAAATGTAATTAAAACAGACCAGGTTAAATAATAATACCATTGTTTTCGTAGAAAATATGGTTCACTGTTGACTAGTGTTTACTTAGCTACTGCACTCATTTTCATACAGTAGTTACCTCATTCATCCTTAATTTAATATTTAGTATTGTGAAGTATCAGCAAACTGATTAAACAAAATAAAGAAATCATATATTTACTGTGCACTGCATGCTGGCTTTTTGCCTTGCCTCGGAAAACAGTCTGAATATATAGTAAACATTTAATTATGGGCTTGAGCAACATTTTTGCCTGTTTTTGTATTTTCTCTCTGTAGAAAACCCTGACAAGAGAAACACACCTAAAGTAAGAGCATATTCAATTTCTGTTGTGCTATGTGAATCTGTCAAATCTGCACTTAGCCTAAAGTACAATCATCTGTAATGCAGAATGCAATTCACAGTATTTCTAAAGGTTGAAATTACCATGTTTGTACAATGTACATCAGGTAATCTTGCAAATATGTTTTATATAGCTCACAAGGCCCATCCTGTTCAAGAAGAAGGTACACTTCAAAAGCCCTGTCATTGATATAGCTTTTAAAAAGACAAACTGCACAGATGCCAAGTTAACCAGTCAGTGTTTCAGCGAAACTGACAAAGCATATAGCCCAGCAAGCCAGATGTCAGTTGGCCCTGAAATGCTAAAAGGGGATCAGCAGGTGGAGCAAGCCAAGTTCTTTCACTTTGCCACTGGGAATGACAGGGATGCATTTTTTCAGAGAATAAGACAACGGTATGCAAAAATCAGAAATGGTTCTATATTCAATTTTTAAAACTGATTCCTCCCTCCTTCATATGACGTCAAACATGTATTCAAAATGTTCATACCGGGAGTTAGTCAATATTTTGTGTACAGTAGAGTAAGTCATGTCGAGACTATTTTGTCATCTAAACTGTTTGCTAAATGTTTAGCCAAATGTCTTTCACGGAGTTCAGATATTGGGACACATCTCAGTATAAGATCTGTATAAACTTACTAGCTGAGCAGGTCTCCATACTGCACCCCCCCTATTGTGAACTACTGCAGGCTTTCCACTAGGTGGTGCCCTGTGATGAAATATGATTACATGAGTCTTCTAAACTGGCATCTGAAATGTAATGTGTATTTATAATTTTGTGGTGTATCATAGCCATCAATGCCAAAAATTTACTCTTGTAATCTGAATGTATATGTTAAGTGTATATAAATAAATAATATCAAGTACTTTTGGCTATTCCCTATATATTTGTGCCTCTCTTGGTACTTTGTTTGGAAATCCTTTCACAGCTCTGGTTTAGAATGACATTTAATTTGCTCATTCCACATTGCTCTAGTGTTTTACTATTGATGCAAGCAACAATATTTAACTTGAGTATTACATGCTGCCATGATTCATGGTTTCGCAGACAAAACATCAACACAGAAAATCCATTAACCACGTGGTATGTAGACAGAAATATCAGCCAATGACATATTTTTCAGAGCACGATCAGCCAATCAGAAAAATGTAGTGGGTTTCCAAGCAGCTCGTGTGACTAATGTCTGTCATATGACTCTGACACCAATGGAGACAGTTACAAGGAACACGATTTGCTGTGGCATTTGAAAAGAAAGAGACTTTCTGTACCAAATGTAATTTTGGTGCAAAATGCCTCCTACTCTTTTCCACAAACTTTTTAACAAAAGAAATGCATTTTCGCCACCCCCAAGATGCAGCAAAGAGGATCCAGCTTTCAGGTACATTGTACGTGTGTGAGCAGGGTCTGTGTTTATGTGTGCGCGCTTGCGCGCTATTTAGGTCTAGAACGACATGATCCAGATTATGCAATGTAATATTTGCAAACTAATAAAAACTCCTCTAGGCTATACCTTGCATTTGCAATCTGCAGGAAATTCGTTGTTTGTTGCGCGTTATCAAGCTAACGTTAGCTAAAATAAGAACTAGCAAGCCTGTCTCCTTTGTGGAACAGTGATCACTACCTCGTGATTGTTTTATTTTGTTACAAATATTGTGTTTGGTACATTAAATAAACGCCTCCATATAGTTTGAAACACAAGCAATGCCATACTAGTGTTTACATGGTTACTCTGTCATAATGTCGTAGAGCGCTTTCTCCATTGTCTTATTTTTTGTATTCCACGATGGGTTCGCTAAACTTGGTGGAAGCTTTGCCGTTAGTGAGCAGACTAGTCCTTAGCATTTGCGATCATGAGTCACGCTACATTGGCTTTGACTAGCGATACTTGTATAACTTGGTGCAAAAAGTACACCGATGTTTTACCGTATTGTCGCCGAGGGCACCACGCTACGTGCACAGTCGCACGTGACCAATACAGTCTGCCTCCACGGCTCCCGTAGACTATTTGTTGGCTACGCCTACGTGATGGAAACATTAGTTTTTAGTGAGAAACGCATTGAAATTCTAATTTGTCCTGACTCCAGTGAAAAACGACGAGCAAGGGCTTTTTGTTAACATTGCCCTGTTTTTAGTAGCGGCTGTAATCCTACATTTATTCGGATTTAACGTATGTATGTGTGATTTATATTCCCCTTGGGATGCATTTTTCATTTCTGGTTCAGACAGACAGAGGCTTTGCCCTGGATGAGAGATTGCTCTTTTACATGCATTGGAGTGTGTGTGTGGCCTTAGTGGTAGATGCAGTATATTACCCCTAGCCTATAATGGTGGGCCACCAGCACAATATGCTGAGATTAAAAGATATGAATGTGCATTGGCCACACTGATAGCAGCATACAAGGATAGTCAGCTGGTTAGCCTCAATACTAGCGTGAATAGATGGTTTATATGAACTCTGATCAGCTGTGCTGTTCTTGGCACATGCTCCCCATTGATTAAACATTATGTGGTCAGAAGGCAAGTACTGGAGAGGAACTATAGTAGAAGGGAGGGCACAATGGATTATATAACATTATAGAACAGTTTTCTAGGAAAGACAAGGTTGATTAGATACTAGGGGTGCACGATATTAACAAAATGTTATATTGTGATGTTGATCATAAAAATTGCAATATCAATTTGTTTTGATATTTTTAAACATAAGTAAAAGCACAGGTTATGAAAATATACATCAAAATATATTCATAACATATCAAAACAACCCATTATCATGTACCAGTCACATTGCACTGGTACAACAACAGTAATTCCAAGCTACCAGGGAGGCATTATTTTTGGTCACTTATGTTTCCTCTTCGATCTCTAGTATGTCATTAGCTTCCTCAGCCACACATCTTACTTTTCTGTCTAAATCAAACACAACTAAACCAAACATCCAATGGACGCATCTCTCAACAAAATAATCAAAAAATTGCACTTCTTGCAACATTTTCAATATGATATTGCGCAAGGTGATATTGCGATAACGATACTGAGTCGATATATTGTGCACCCGTAGGAACTGGAAATAGCACAACCCAAAATAGATAAAGGAAGGATCACCAAAGCAAATTATATTGAAAGGAGATTTGAGATCATTCAGAACACAGAGGTGGGGGCTGAGACACCTTCAGGGCTTATTCAATGATATATGCTTCATATCATTTTTACAGAGCTTTAGCTTTAATTTGGATCTAACTAGCATTGCCTTGGAACATGTGAACACTTACTATTTTTGGTGCAGATAGCCAAACTCAAGCTCTGAAATGTGCACTCTTTAGATTAGTTGAGTCAATTTTCAAGCATTTACTGACAAAACATCTCGACTCCACTATACATTTTGTATCGTCATGGCAAAGCACGGAGGATAATTCCAAATACTCAGTGCTACAGGTGTCCTATGGGTTTGGCATTGCTAGTGAGCTATTGGTCTTTGTGCTGCGGCAGTACTGGCCTGCCTGCACAGTATTGCAGCGAGCCATCCACCCACAGCACTGACAGTACAGTACTGTCTCTTCCAGAATGCCATTGAGGGCAGTGCCTTGGCTGACCCCTCGAGGAAAGCCTAAAAAGCCTCTCCTGTTTCCCTAAATGAAGCGCATAGTCAGGGATGGCATACTGTAGATACATGTTATATATATATATACATACATACATACATACAGCCCATCATCGTGCCAGCAGCAAGACACACAGGCTTTGCCCTGCCTGCCTGAGTGGTCTCCCTGCCCTTAGCCACCCCATCTAGTGCCTCACTGGGAGGTTCCCTATGAGATCCAGGTCAGGCTGCCCAGCTCTTGCCTGGCCTCAACCCCTTGGGGGTTGTGTGTGTGTGTGTACACACACACACACACACACACAACATTATTATTGTTTTTCTGCCTCTTCTTTGACCCCAGTTGAACTGTGTTAACTATATATTATTGTTATGGTTTTGTATTTGTTGTGCCTATATTCCTTTTTTGTGGCAATGTTTATTTTAGCATATGACTGATATTGAACATCCTTGTTTAGCAGCTTGCACAAATTGTCAACATTTTTATTATACAGTATGCAAATTAAAATATTTCCTTTATTTTTTATCTTAAAAATGAGCTTGACTTTATAGACACACCCTGGAGTGTATATTGTTTCTGGTCACGGTGATGGTACCCTCGAATTGTAGCATGGCCCCGCATGACTATAGCTCTGGAAACTGTTGGCATTAACATTTCCACAGCCGCTCTGTCTGCTTGCAGACCAATCAAGACGGGTTAGCGTGCATGTTGTAAAATAGTGATGGAACTAGATGAGGCGATCGATACATTTGTAGCAAGGCAGGTTAAATGCTGTCAAATAGTTTCAAAAGTAACTAGAGTTCTACGCTCAGTAGGAGGAAAAAACTGTTAACACATACCAATGGAGCATGGCCAGACCTATTCACACTAAATATGAGGTCTGGTTACACCAGGCTACTTGAATTGGTTGGCTACCTCAGTTTGTTAAGCTACTGATTCTCCTTGGTAATGCTTGTATGAGAAAGATGTCTTAATCAACAATGTGTATGTGTCATAGTAGCAAAGTCCTCACAGGCTCTATAGTGTTTCTGATAGTGTGTGCATGTGTGTCTTGTGTGTTGGTGTCATGTGAGGCAGCCATCAATCTCAGTCATGTTTAACTGCACCCAGATCACATGGCCAAATTCTCATTCACAGTGAGCCAACAATTACAGGTTAAGTTAGGCGTTGCTTCTTTTGTGGTTGTTGTAGTTTTATTTTATTTGTTTTATTTTTGCGTGAACTTGTGTTACACTAGTGTATTTTACACTTTACATCTGTTTTGTGCATATTCATTCATGTATGCCACAGGCCAGGCACATCTGTTAAGACAGAGGCTGTCATCGGGTTCCTATCATTGCTATTTTCAGTGTTGCACTCAGGCTTCTCAGAACTGCAGGGTTATTGTAAAGATATAGCTTTGTGTGCAAGCAGAAACACACGTACAAGCAGTGTACATATTTGGTCTCCTTATGACTGAGTTATTTGAAGGCGTTTTATGTTAATTACTTTTATAAAGTCAATAATTAATAAGGTATAATGTGTAGTGCAGCCTGTTAGGAACAGGTCATCTAAATCTCACTTGATTATTAGGTCAGAGTGAAGATCATGTGGCGCTGGGTTGAAACAGAGATTTGCACTAATGCATATTATTGCTGAGATCATGCAATTTTTCTTTCAGCTAGTCACTTCATCAGAGTAGTCTAGTTTCAGCCTCTGCTGGCCTACAGTAAAGTGAGAAAAGAAAATGAGTGCCATTGGATGCTGGAGGAATGTCAAATAGTTAGAGGCATATAGGCTGCTACCCATACAAAAGTATTTGTTTATTATTAGTCTAACTAACATGCTTGATTTTGAAGTTAATTTAATTCAGGCCTGTCTAATGACATAATTAGTCATTAGTGTGGACTTGTTGTATTCCAATATAAAGCAGGTCTAGTTGGTTTTGAAGGAAAAGGAATGTATGCATGAGTATGTATGAGTATGCATAAACAGCCGTTAATTGGTAAGAATGAATAGAAATGGTGTATTCCATTGTGATGACTCTTATTGCTCATACTCAGCTTAATAGATTGCTCATGTGACACTTCCCAGTTGACACACAGTCTAGCACTATTGTTCAGTCATTCCGTTCATATCATGTGTTGCTGATTCAGAAGATATTCGGACACAAGCATAGTGATACACTAATGCACACACACGTACGAGAGCCTACATGATGGATACATGGATGTCGGCGTGGACGTCAGGAAAGAGGATGATCTTTAGAAATAAACGACACATGTGCCTCAATTATCATGAACTTTTCTCTGGGTATGTACAATACAGAAATAATTATCCTATTTAATATTATGTCAGCTATATTAAATCTTCAAAATGTTTATAATAAAAATAGGCTACCAATTTGAAAAAATATTGACAATTGTATTTTGGCATATGCAATGTATATTTATGTAAGCAAACAAAAAAATCAATATAAATCAATATATTTAATTAATTTCTATAACAAAATTCAGTAGAAAAGTTCTATATGAACTATGTCTTTTGGTGACCATGGGTTGGAGGTTAAGGGTATAGTGGAAGAAATATGTGTCTATGGGGCTGTTTTTTTTCCCCCCACTATTAAAAAAAATATGAGGGTGACCTGTGCAATGTGATTTTAAAACGGTGCAGCAGCCCTCCTCCAGTAAAACAGGGCCAGCTAATCTATCAGAGAATAGAGTTTTGAAGTGCGGAAGACACCTGTAGGCTGTATCCATGGCAAGCCAACTGATGATCTGTCTCTATCTGCTAAGCAGGTAGTCCGATACTCTCAGCCCAGCTCCTTGATAGTTGGGGATTTTTTTTTACATGTAGTTATAGCTAGGCTATTGTTAGATCAAGGAAGTAGAGAAGGCAAACCTGTCTATGGGCACGGGACTTGCTTGTTTTTATTTTCCAGTCAAAGTGGTTTAAGTGTTTTGTGCATTCTTACAAGGGATGGCACCGATACGATACTGAGATCGGAAATCGGTCCGATTTCCCAGGCCACACTATCAGCAACAGCTTTCTAAAATGCAGATTTGAACCAAACCACTCAAACTAATATATACATCACTGACAGCATTGTAGTACTTCTTTTATATAAATTTACAGTTAGGAAAGCAATGTTTAAGCCTGATGGTTCCTTACACAAAACATGATTCCCTTGCTCAGTAACAGTGAGGAATACAGCTTAATTTAACACTGGAATTGGATCAGTACTCTGTATCGGCTAATACCAAAAGTGCAGTTATCTGTATCGGCATCGGGACTGAAACAATCGTGCCATCCCTAATTTTTACGTCACTATTTTGTCATGAGCTTCTGAATGACTGCTGTACTGCTGCAGCGTGCACCATGCAAACTGAAAGACGGTCACCCTCTAGGTGGGGATACATTTTCACCACAGCCTCAGTCTTTGACCCTCTAGGCATACCATGCATGCAACCGCTGTTTGGCTCACTGTGCCTCCCAATGCAAGGCACGCTCTCCAGAAAGCAGACAGCAGCCTTGAATTACAAGCCCAGCATGGGTGGTTCTTGACCCCTACGCTGTCTGTTGGGTAATGTTACCTGACAGGGAACAAACAGCATACCACGTGAGATGCAGTTTCACCTGATTCCCTTTCCAGTTGCTTTCTTTTGCCCAACTTGCAAAAGAATATGGCGGCATGGCAGAACACAGACCCACACACACGGCACCGTTTGCCCTGGCAGACTGCATTGATGTGCAGGGCGCACACACATTTGACAGTGAGAGACGGTGCTCTTTGGAGTCTTGGCAGACCGTATAGCGTTCTCCATTTAGGAAGTAGCATATACTGTACTCAAAGGCTACAAATTGAACAACGTGACTCCAATGGCAGAGAGAGGACGGTCCTCTTGTAAGCTTCTGAACCAGAGCTGGTACTTAAACTTGCAGAATTTGTCACCTGGCCTACTTGTGACTAACACTGCATAGATGTGTGACAATAATAAAAAAGTCTCACATCCCAGCAACACACTCTGCCACTTCTCTGTTTTGTTTCTCAGGTTACCCACGTGGCCCTTTTTTTATTTATTCTCACCTCATTTAAAGACAATTAATTCCATCCGAAATGTCTGCACAACTCACTGGTCTGGATACGCTGCCTTCAAATATGTTTGTCCACCAGCCGCTAGGACCAGGCCCCTAAAGAGTACTTCAGCTGATTACAAGAATGCATCATCAAAATCTAATTGTCTGATTGGAATCACCTTTTAATCGACACCTCAGTCACGCGTGTTAGCCAGATTGACTTGCAGAGTGAAACAGACTGGTAATGCAACCCAACTCAAATGATGGTTTAGAGGTACACACTGTATAAGGCGATGCATGCAGGCAAAGACACAGCAAATACGGCAGTGTTATTATTACACGTGTGTGTATGTATGTATTTTAAATAAAAGTTTGAGGGGCAAAGCAAGAGGTGAAAGACGGTAGAGGGAACCAAATAATCAAATAGTTGTCCTTGGGGGAGGTGTGGGCGGGGGGGCTGCCTTGCTATTCTAACCCTGTGCTGTCCCGCACACAGTGCTAACTCCAATCACCTGACAGTCTCATGTTGTTGTGTGAATTGAGTTCACCGCTATTCTTAGATCCTGCTTGGCAGAACGGGAGAGAGGCATAGAGAGTGGGAGAAAACTGGAGAACGGGTTGACAGTGTCGCAATAATGCCCAGGTAGGAACCTGTAGCCATTAACCGGGGTCTCATGCTTGGAAGCTGCCATGATGATGGCTGTGAGTGGGTCTGTAGTGTAGTGTGTGTTCTTTAACTCTCGCTGATGCGCTGCTAATGGGTGGTTGTGTGATGGGTAACATCCAGGTCTGCTGTACGTTTGTGTTGGATCTCACTCAAGGCAGTAGCTTCTGTACCAGACGTCGTCGCGTCGCTGAGAGCATTGATTGGCTAGGTTAATGGGGTCATATTGTGCCATTTGGATTACCGGGTTTGGTTTTTCAGAGGATTTCGCTCCACTGGGTGGGACACCATGTCTTAGTGGTTTGGGCTTTAGTTGCTTTATGGGCTTTTGCCATTGTCCTTTTGTATGGATGCATAAACGTTGCCATGGTTAATCAGACCCGCAGTTTAAAGGAAATTGGTGTATATTGTAGTAGTGGAGCTCATGTCAGCGTAATGCAATATATAGTCATGAAGTCATGTGTTGCATTTATGAATGACTCTTCTCTATCTCAGTGCCATGACTGTCACACGCTCTCTCTCTCTCGCTCTGCCCTTTGATTGTCTAGCTACTGTATGATGTTTACCATCATAGCTAACTAGTTCCCTCACGTTACATATATACATTTTACATTTGAACATATTTCCTATTTTTCTGTGAATGTATTATATTTATTACTTGTTCTTACATGTACTTGTAAATCTGCACTTTTACAGTCTGTCTATATAAAAAAATGTCTATATCCATAATTGGTATGTAATAACACAGAGTAGATCCGCTGTTTCCCCAATATGGACATTTGTGGCCTTGTGGAATCAACCCTGCAATGGATTTCAGGGTTATAATAATGTGGCCATTGCAGCAATATAACTTCAAGTTCTAACAGCCATTGTGGTTTCACATGCATGCCTTTGAGCAGAAGTCATTGCTAATTGGACCAAGTGAGTCCACAAGGACCCGTGGGAGCCCTCTCAGCAGATGGAACCAAATGTGTGTTTCAGAGGTTGTTAAACTTGGACGGAGTGGGTCTTACAAAGTTCTGTCGTAGTCTATTACCACCTGTCCTGTCATATTTACACATTTTAACGATAGACATATTTCATAACATTTATTTTTCATTCATAAATTTTCCATTTTTGATCATTAATATACAGAACAAGTATACCTAGATTATGAAAGGCTGAAAGTATTATTTGCTTAAATGTCTATTCTTCACCAAATCAACCTAGATTATGAAAGGCTAAAAGTATTATTTGCTTAAATTTCTTCACCAAATCAATCCCTCTTTAACCATTTTGATCAATATTATTCTGCTTTTTAAAGACTTTGGACACTCAGCTGCTGTGAGCGCTATAGCGTGTATAGAGATAGCCTTCCAATGCGATGATTAAAGCCAGCGAGATCATAGATCAAGACTATATACAGTAGCTAGTTCATATGCACACTTGCCAGAGTCACCGCCAACTGGACAACGGTGTGGATTAGGCTATAAATTACGGTAGATCATTATTGTTAAAAATATTCAATCAACGACGGAAAATATTTAGTTTAAATTTGACCTGTGGTGTGTGACGTTCAGAGGGTTTGCCATACACCTTCAGGGTGCATTCTTGGCCTGGCTTTAGAAGACTGAACATCCTGTAGACTTAACTATGGTACGTGTCGTTTTCTTTCAGCATAGCATTTCCTGGCTGCAGGCACAGCCTAACACTTCTTAAAAATATCTTTTTGTATTTTTCAACTAGCAGTGGTTGGTTCTGTATTTCTAATAATAAAATCTGCATTTTTAATAAGTGGTATGATTTGGAGAGAGAGAGGTAAAAAATACGGCATTCTATATTTACGTTCAATTTGCTGCATTCTAGGCCTACACCTTTAGTGCCTATACTAGGCCTACATTTGTTCTGGTTAGTGAAGCAGACCGGTGTATGTTACTGTTTACACATGCATGTTTTTTTTTTTTGTGTACGCAAGAGTAGTAGACTTAACTGTTCTCACTGTCATCACCCCATCCCCTATCCCTATAAACGCTGGTCTTTAGGGAGGCCCCTGGCATGCTAATAAAATACCTATATTTAGGTCTATCATCGTGAGGCATCAATCCAGCGGACCAGATAGAAATCCTCCGATCTGTCCCTGTCCAATCCCCTGTCATTTTGTATGCGCAACTAAATCATCATAAGTCATATGGTGGGGGGTGGTAAGGGCTTCCTGAAAAACACGGTAGCACGCCAAAAGTTTGTGAAGACATTGACACCCACTGACGTTCCACAACTGAGGCACGCCGGCTATAAATATGCAACAATAATCGCCATAACATTGCCTGAGGTATTCAATAACAGCTCGCTTGCCTGTGTGTGTGCCTGCGTGTCAGTGTGGGTAGCCTGCCTCCCTACTGGTTGACGTATGTTTACTGTGTGACGCTATGGCAGCTATGGCACGCTGGCACAGCCAGCTGGGTGGGCAACACAGCGCCCCCTCCACCACCACTATCGCAACCATACCCCTGTTCAAGTCTGCCAACATAAGGCCTCTTTTCCATGTGTGTGAGCTAGATATCAGACTGATGCGTACGGCGGTGCCAGAAGAAATTTGAAAGCAGTGGAACTTGTTTTTCTGCCATAAATAATGCTTTTTTTTTTTTTTTTTTTATCGGTTAAATAAACAGCCAAGCTTAGTGCCGATTACCGCAGCGTTTTCTCTGCATGGGAAATATTTGCATTTAACCTACATGTGACACAATGTCCTAATGTGAATGATATTACCTTTATTAATTCTATCGTTCTGATCTAATATCTCTGCCGTATATTCCCACATAAAATGGTTCCCTCTTGCGTGCCTGTTCCCTCTCTGTAGCTGGCCGATCCCCCAGCTGGAGCCCAGTCAGATCCGGCTGATAGTGTATCAGGATTGTGAGCGGCGTGGCAGAAATGTCCTCTTTGACTCCAACGCCAAGAAGAAGAGCGCGGAGGAAACGCCCGTCACAGTGAGTGGCCTATTGGCTTTTACATGTCCTCGGGATCTGGTCTGTATCTACACCACTAATATAGGCAGTGGATGCAGTTTTGTACCTGGTAGAGTTAGCTGTTCTGGAGAACGCTTGCTAACTTTGAGCTCAAAACAATTTTCCTCCGCAGGGCCGCCTCACACGTTGAAATGCATTGTGGAGCTAAGCCTATAGCGGCTTTGTCATTGTGAGCGGTTTTCGCCACTTTGTTTATGTTCCTTTTTCTGGAGTCAGGGTTGTGTACATAATTGTTTTCAGCACACACAGAACGGTAAGATAGTGAAATGCGAGGAAATATTTGGTGAATTTGACAAAGTGTATTAGCATTCAAATTGCAATTACAATTAGCTTGCGAAAGCTGACTACATTTTTAATTGTGTTTTACTCCACTGACGTGCTAATTGCAGGAGATCTCATTACTATTCTATTAGTCCTTGAGGGCTAAGCAGCAAGCTATTTCACCTCAGTTCAATAACTTATCATTATCTGTGACATAACTGTTATGAGCTGTGTCCACTGAATGCATGTTTTTATAAAATTATGTTTATTTGTTTTGGTTGTGTAGAGCATACTACTACTGGCACTTTAGATCCCTGCATTCAGTCAATGTTTATGATAAACGTTTGTGTATATATAGATATTCAACCACTTTCCCCACATTCAGTGATTACACTTTAACGTGTCTTTATTTGAGTGTGTCGATCACATAAATAAGACCAGTGCACAATCCGGTCAGAAGATACAGGTTCTGAAATCTGGACAAATCATGGCACCAACAAATTCAAACGCAGCGGACGTTTCTATTTTATTTTATTTGGCAAATATGTATTTGTGTGTCTTATGGGAAGTATTTCATATTTGCCACATAGTCCTGGAGCGAGACCAAGAGCCGTCTCACATTGTGGCCACGCGTCTGTGTATGGGCACCGCATCATTCTCAGATGTCTGTTTTCGAAACATAATATGGCAGGCCGGCGCTCTTCCACGGCATTTGCATTGCCGCTGGTTCGTTGCAGCACGACTACAGGTACACGCCACTGCGCACGTCTAGTGTGAAGCGGTAGATTTACACAGTACAGTACGTGCGCACACACCCGAACCATACGCTCCTCCATCGTGCCGTGTTTGTTTTGGCTAAAGCAGCTTTGCACCACCCGGTTTTTCTGTCTGCGAGCTCAGTGACAGCTTCTCTGATCCATTGTTCTGCAGCTCTCATATCGCCAATAATATCTGTCAGCTGACAGGCCTGCATTCTTTTATACTCACATGACATACTCTCTCTCTCTCTCTCTCTCACTAATCCTCTGTCTTGCACTCTGTTGATATGTCTCTCGCTCCACCTCCGGTACATTTTAAAATCTGGCTCATGCCCTAGCTCTCTAGTTTGTTTGTTTGACGTTCTCCTGCTCCTCATCGTCTCACCTTCTGACTGCTCTGTGTGAGTGACCATACAGAGGCAATATGACTGCTCCCCTGCCCAACCTAGGTAGCCTACACTAAAGCAGGGCCTTCCGCATGTCTACCCCTCCTGACCTCTAAGAGGTAGCGGTTTACACTGTAGGTCATAAGCTATGAACCACTTTCTTTATCCTACACTCAATACATGCTTTGATGACCAATGGCACGAATGCTAATATGATGCGCATGATACAAAGCTGTAGGCCGTACAGTAGGCGCGCGTGTGTGTTTAATGCGTACGGTTTGCGTAATAATCAGCGCGTGTGCATGCGTGTGTCGGGGTCATTGCTAAAGCGATGTGTGCGTGTGGTCATTCGCCAGCTACAGTGTGACTGCTATCACATGATGGCTTTTTTCTTTTTTTTACTCTAAACACGATGTGTTAGTTTGTCGTTGGTGGAGGAGTGTGTGTGTGTGAGAGACACAGACAGGTAGGAAGGGAGAGGGAGACAGAGAGAAACAGACAGACAGCTAGTATAATGTGCAAAAGGTGAAAGGCAGGGAAGCAGGGACATAATGAGTGAAAGGGAGAGGTAGAACAGCGCAGAGAGGGAGATAAAAGGGGAGTGTTGCGATTGCATTGCTGCTAGCTCACGAGTTGCTGGCAGTCATATGACAGTCACATGCTGCTGGTCTCTGTGTACACACGTACGCTAGCAGCCAGGGCATGGCTTTACTGCAGTGCGCACGCAGGCAGGCAGGCACGCAGGCACGCACGCACGCACGCAGGCACACACGCAGGCACGCACGCAGGCACGCACGCACGCACTAGCGAATCCTCTCTCTACGGCTCCCCTTCACTTTTCTTCCTCTTATTTGCCTTACATTCCCCAAGTCCCTTTTCTCGCTCTAATTCCCGCCTGTCTTGGGCCCCTCCACCCCTCAACTCAAACAAGTTGTTGAAAGTGAGCTAGCGCCAAAGCCCAGCTAAGCACTTAAGACCCCTCCACTCCCCCTACTCATCTGCCGCCCCCCCCCACCCCATCGCCTCTCTTCCAAAAGTGCATTCCTCTTGAGTCGGACCGTGCCAAGTTAAGGCACATGACACAAGCTGAGCCCTCAAACTGCTCTTAGTTTGCCTTTTCTTTTCTTTTCCTTTAAAGCACAATGCATTCGTCTCGATTTAGGCGGCCTATTTTGTTGGAAACTCAAAAGTGTAAAATATTGCATCCTCTGGTGCATTCCATGGCCTCTTCTTAAATAAGATAAGTATGGTGTGAAATCGGATTATAACATTTGCAAAATAACAAATAACTCACTTTTAATTGGTAAATCTTGAGATATTTAAGTAAAAAAAAAAAAAATGTTAGTCTGTGTTTGGCATTTGTTTCAATGATTAAACATAGAACCAGAATACTACATGTATTTGGGGACATTCTAGAATATTCTATGCTTAATATTCTAGTGTTATAATGCAAATAAGCATTTATGAAAAAAAGTGTTCATCTAGTGGCTTTACTTGCATGTGTACATAAACATGATGTGTTGAAATTTTGTTTTTAATGTCATGTATATTTTACCTCGGACACACAAAACTATTAACAATGCAGTTCCCTCACTTTTGACCTAATATTTAAAATAGACAATACAGCAAACAAAATGAAAGAGTGCATTGCTTCCACGAGTTGAAATAATAAAATGTTTAATAGTTATTTCAGGATGTCAGCAGTTTGAAGCTACAGATGAGATGATAACCTGCCTTCATGGTGAACATAATAGCCTACTGGCCAAAGCCCATACATACTTGAAGCCATTTTGTACTGGCTGCTGTGACAACAGTACATGACATCACTTGATCTTTTCCTGCCACTGGTTGCCTCGTGAAATAGGATGTCATCACCTAAGAAAAATAAAAGTGGGTTTAATTGGTCATACATCTTTTTTTGGAATGGAAAGTCCTGAAAAAACCCAACCCTGGAGGATATTTCTTAGTCATTACATTAAGTATGTGTAATTGTATCGTCTGGCCTGCGTGTTTGTTCACCCTACAGAGCGCTTGTGTCGAGGGCCAAGCAAAGATGTTTGGGAAATGCTGCCGTCTCCAGCCTACAGGGGGCAGCAGCAGCTCCCTGGACAGCTCCTCCTCCTGTGCATCCTCAGAGATACGGGACAACAAGGAGCAGGGTCTCCGTTTCCAGGTGAAGCTCAATGACCCATATTTTAAAAGCACCATACCCTGTTTTCTCCAATAGACATTACATTTATAGTCAGCTATTGCAGGCTAATGGTAAGCTAATACACTCATTTGTCAAATTCACCAAATATCTCCTCACATTTTGCTAGCTTACTGTTCTCTGCGCATGCTGAAATAATAATCTGGTACTTCTACACAGCACTGGCCCTGTAAATAGTAACATAAACAAAGTGCACCGCTCACAACAAGAATGCCCTAAGGCTTCGCAATGCGTTTCAATGTGTGGTGGGCGGAGCTTCTGAGGGAGTTTGTTTTTATTTGAGCTCGAAGTTAGCAAGCGTTCGAGAATAACTCTGCCTTTATTATCATTTATCTAGATGCATGACCAAATGCGTAAAACCATAACTGTAACCATGTAAAAATCCAACCAAGCAATATCTCACCTGTTAAAATACTTGTGTGTATATCCATACCTACCTATAGTCATCATCCTTATCATGATGTCTAGCGCCTATTTTAGTTTAGTACTGTTAAATGATTGTCTGGTTGCTAGCTGCAGTGCTAATCCATAGAAGCATCAAATCCATCTCAGAACGCACTCACCGATGTAGTATCTCTCTTTAACCCACATTCTCTTTAACCCACACTATTGATTCTACATTCCAGGTATCCAGGTGTTCATCTGACGTGGTCATGCTGGGGGAGATGATGTTTGGCTCTGTGGCCATGAGCTACAAGGGCTCCACCCTCAAGATCCATCAAATCAGGTTGGAGGACCTCTGTCGGTATTGTTTCCCATTGACATGTGACTTTCACTCAAATGGTAAACTGAAAGAGACCAGCACCAGGCCATGTCTTTTAGATGTGCTGCTTGAAGAGGCCTAATGTTGTAATAATGAGTTATCTCTAGCTAGATGTAATAATCTCCTCATACTTAAGCGCAATACACACGGTTAAAGAGGCATTTGTTCTGTGGTGTCATGCATGTCTGTGCTGCGTATTGAAATATGCTGGCTGAAACGCGATACTGTAAAATGCATACACACAGCCACGTTATTTATTTATAGCACTTAAGTGGCCATTACAGCTCAAAGGGGCTTCACAAGCATGCTATGTTTCACACAGGAAGCAAACCTTACTGCTGAACTCTGATCCTGGTGTCCATGAGGTGGGGGGCTTTTATGGACGGGAAGCAACGAATAGATTTCCTCAAGCACTGTTAAGAAAGACTCCCAGCGATAATACACGTCGCACTGATCTTTGTACTATTTGATCTTCATATCAGGTCCCCGCCTCAACTGATGCTGAGTAAGGTGTTCACTGCCAGGACAGGAAGCAGTGTATACGGCAGCCTCAACACGTAAGAGCCTCACCACCACACACACAGCCCGATCACATGGGCACGCTTGTTTACTGTCTAGCACGTCTCTCCACATCTCCCGCCACTCTCTGAGCAGCGTGGAAACAGTTTGAGTTTAACCCTTGCATTATTCCCTTTACTTTTGGTTTGAAACTCCTGCTCTTCCTCCGACCTCGTTTAACCTCCGGTTGTCCCGCTTTTGTGCATTAGTTCCTATGCACTTGGGACTATAGTTCTTCATTCAACTAGAACTTTTTCTTTTTTGTGTAAATGGTATGTATCAAAAATATATTGTAATGAAATGACTGCTGGGGTTTTCTCTCTGGCAGGCTGCAGGACAGCTTAGAATTCATCGGACAGGACCCCAACACTTTGAGGCCAGATCAGAACACTGGGGGCAACGGTCTCCTGGGAAACATGGGTAACCACAGCAACACAGCTCTTAAAATACAATGTACACCAAACCACTTTTACGGTGGCTTAAGCATCAATTTAAAATTATGTTCATATGAAGGCCTACTTTTGCCAGGTCCGATAATTCTGAAACCCCGCCCACTTTTTAAATGTTGCGAAGCCTTCAAGATGGCTGGCCCTCGTTAATGACGCTTTTCAGGCTGGCAAGACACTCGAGCCAATCAACGTCCTTGAATAGGACATACACACTGCAGTGTCCAATGAGCGTGGCTGGATGACCTGTGATTGGTTAGAGAAGAAATGTAATCCTTTGCCCACAGAAAATGTCAAACTAGAAGGCAATGTGAGCCTGAATAATGAAGGGGTAATGACATGGTTATTCTGTCTTATTGTTGTGCTATGAAGAAATAAAATGTTTTCCCCTGCTGTTTTGTAACACACTGAGGCAAAATGCTGAAACCAAAAAAATGTGCAATCACATAGGTGACTCTGGGACTGATTGAGGATGTGCTTTACTGGTATAACACAGTTATGCAGTTAAGCTAGTTCCCAAAACGAACGAGATGCTTCATGGTTGGTATACAGAACGTTTGGAGGTTGTTAATGTCTTGTCTGTGTGAGAGTATATTTGTGTGGAGTTCATAAACTGCTGCTCGTACCATCTGGTCACCATCACTACACACCCCCACCCAGCGACTCTTTAAGTGTCGGAGGACCGCCTGTTCTCTCTCTGTCTGCACTAACCGTGGTTCCTGTCTTGTCCCTGTTCTTCTCTGTTTGCTCCTCATGCGTGCCGCGCCCCCCGCAGGACTCTCCCAGCTCTGCAGCCCACGGCGGGCCTTCTCTGAACAGGGCCCCCTGCGCCTCATCAAGAGCGCCTCTTTCTTCGCAGGTTGGCGTACGTTAGCGGCCATCTCCTGTGTGCGCCGTTGCATGCGCTTGTAGAGGTCGGAGGTCACAGCGCCCAGTGGTTGTAGTTGTGCAGTTAGACGGTCGCATGCGTGTCACGGGCGTGTGTGTGTGTGCTTGGGGGGGTGCTTTTGGCAGCAGCAGCGATAGACTTAGGCTGTGTCACATCGTGCTTGCAACTTACTGGTCATTGCAGAATGCTAAAGTAGCCCAGTGTTTGCATGGGTATATATATATATATATATTCACTGGTGGGGGTCTCTCTCTCTCTCGTCACTGCATAGTACTTGTTTGGGAAGATGGACACTCTATGCACTTAGTATAATAGAGTGAATGGTAATACAATGATTACCATTAGTTGCACTAATGTAATTATGCATGCTTTCAAAGTAACACCTTGCTTCACACTCATAAAGTTGGTATAATCATATTTTGGAGCTGTAAAGTTCTTCTCCATACTGTGTTTGCACAACTCTACTTGGGCAGTTCATAGTTTAATGTTTGTTTGTTTGTTTTTTTATGCCCAGGTAGGCTTTTCCTGGGTGAAGGATTTAAAAATGCATCTGTTTTGTACATGTACGCTTGTGGCCACTGTTACTTGTTTCACATAATTTCTTACACATAATCTGCAAGAAATGTTGCACAACTCCATTTCCTCAACCGGTTGTCTAGTTACATGGTGCTTTACAGCATGCAACTATTTGATCAGATATATATGTAATGGAATTACTTTTAGGTCAAAGCATTTGCTAACATGACCTAGTTGCAACTCTCATATATTCTTCGTTATAATTGTAAAGCAGAGCTCCAGCATAGCTGTGTAATATATCCTCAAATCTATTTATTTAAGGATTGGATTTGGGTTAACATCTTATTTGCCCGAAATATCTCAATTAGTGTGCATTTCCTTTTTGTCTCTCTACCCCTAACTGTTCCTGTACTGTGGGTTCCCTTTTCGTTTTTATACAGAGGGCTTGTGGGTTTAGTTACTGAGGGGGATCCTATAAAAATAGATTATTTCTCACTAGAGCTTTGAGGAAGAACACTTAGGTTAGCATGGCATGTAGCTCTTTCAGCTATGCAATATAGGCTAGAGATGCTATTGTTACACTCACACCTTTTTGCAATAATGCTCCCTTTCCACAGCAGTTTAATTAATGTGATGATAAAGAGGATGCCAGAGCACAAACTACCATATAATGTAATCTTCCAGCTGTAAGAGCTGAACAACCTACACATTTTGGGGTGTGAATCAACAAAAGCAACTGCTTATTGCAATATTATGTCAAATATCCTTTTAACACGTTCCAAGTCGTTTGTGTTGTGACACTTCCAGTTTGTAGGTGTTTAAAACCCAAAGGCGAGACTTGTTCTGTGAAAGCCACTTGATGCTGGGGTGTTTTCCAGCCTGTTTGGAAGGTAGCCTGTTCTATAGCACCCAAGATACAAGGCCCTGAAAACAATTTGTCATTCACCTGTCACTCGTACCTCTCCACATATCATGTGTTAGAATCGGGATTATCTCTCTTCTCTTTCTCCCCTGCCCCGCTTCAGGTCACAGTAACCCCATGGACATGCCCGGCCGAGGCCTCAACGACGAGCGGGACAGTGGCATCGCACGGTCAGGTAGGTTAATGATTGGCCCGTTATGCACGCACGCACGCACGCACACACACACACACACCCTTTAACATAGCAGGCATGTGGGGAATCTTGCATTCTGGTCGGACCAGGATCACATGCAGGACAGTAAATATATAATGCACACACCACACCTCCAGAAAACCCTGTTACGAGGAAACGACATTCTAATTGAGGCTGCGCCCTATTTTCTCCTCTCACCCCCACCGTACCCCACACACACGTCAGTCTGGACACACACACACACACACACACTTAAGCTCTTCTCACATACAGATAATGGATGCCCTTTTCGATATATACCCAACCTTAACACACACGCACACACTGAATATGAACCCAGGTCATGGTTATTTCTGCCTTCCATGTGAGCGGATCAGTAGTCACATGAGCATGGTGCATGCCCGGTGCTAAGCCTTGCTTTCGAACAACACCGGTAATGTGGCTGTTGGCGATGCTCTTCCTTCCAGAGCATGTGATTGATGGATGGATACTGTGCACGCACACACGCATACTAGTTTTATGTGTGATTGACGTGCGTGCCAACTGCATGCATGCGACGATTGACACACTCGTATTCTGACTCAGTCATCATCACCCGCGCTC
>JAODTR010025066.1:0-23345 GCA_025399935.1 Amblyopsis rosae
GGCTGTGCCCGACTGGGCTCCGTGGCAAACCCAGCCACCAGGCGCTCGCCGGCGAGCCCTCCATCTGGGCCTGGCTCAAGGCTCCATTCTTAGTCTGGCCCCTCCCCTGAGACCACTTTGCCTAGGGAGACCCTACCAGGAGCACAAGTCTCCAGACAACACAGCCCTCAGGTTCTCCACCACGATAAGGTGATGGTTCCCGGAGAGGATATTCAATTACATCAAACTAAGTACTATAATGTAGAGTAAGTATCCTGCAAGTGTCTTGTGTTCATGTTTGTCAGTAAAACATGTTTAAATATGCTTAATAAAGCGTTGGAAAGAGCGGAGCCTGGTGGCGAGAACCAACTGCTACAGCGTTAGCATAGAAGAACGGTACACCGTGAGATGGTCATGGTGTTCCGTACAGTGGTGGAAGCGGTCAATTTTCTTTGATTAAACAAATACTGTTGGTCCAAAAGCATGTCAGTCAAAGATGAAAATGTTGCCAAGCCCTTTCTGGCAACAGTGATGCAATCAGATTAACTAGCTTCGTTGGTGGATTAACTGGCTTCGTTGGTTCTCGTTTGAGCCTCGTTTAAAGTCGGCGCACGTCCGATCCTGTCCATACCTTGAGTCTACGGGTACCGGAATGGAGAGTGACTCCACAACTAAACTGTTACTTACCTGTATTAATTGTCAAGGGCATTTAAATGTTTATTATTAATTTTACTGGTGTATCAGTAGCTGACGCAACAGAGTGGAAGTCGTTGTCAGTACGTGAGTGAATGAGTTCGCCTGAGAGCTAAACAGTGTTTCTGGCAAATCCTTTTATAGTTTCAACAGGACCTTGAACAAAACTATAATAAATATGTTGCACCAGAGTGAGCTACGTATCATTTTTGGACCTGGAACACATCCACCTGTGTATTGTCAAGCATCTACATTACAAACTATTTACAAACTTGTCTACTAATTCCACCTAATTTAAAACAAAAAAGAAAAAGGCAGATTATTTCAGGTAGTATTTATAGGACTCCCAGTGTGCAAATACTGTGAATCAGAGTGTATTTGTTGTTGTTGAGTATACAGGTTTGCCATTAAACAGCAGCAATACTGCACATGACGCAATACACATGAAATCAAGTGTTCTCTATTGGTTCCTGTAGAAACTGTATCATACATATTCTATTTAAAGGAGGCAGCCAGCTTTGGAGCCCTCAAACGATGAACACTAAATATTGTATGAATGTTATAATTATATTATAATAGTCGAAGTGAAGCACAACTTGGTAAAAGTTAGCATACAGCATACATACTTTCCACTGCCTGCGTTTCCGTTTGACATACTGTATATTTTTCTTTTCCAGTTCTGCACCCCACCTCGGATTATTCGAGCCATGTCGATGGGGAGAAATCTGTGTGCTATTGCCCACGAGGTAAAACTCACACATAAGGCCTTCCCTATCTACGTTCTCTACTGCATGTTTGTGTATGTGGGGCAAGATCAAATATATCAAGTGTTTTTTCTTTTCATTTTTCTATTATACTCTCTCTTCTGGGTGTTGGTTTTTATCTCTATCATTCTCTATTACTGGTTGCCTCTCGAATTCAAATTAAAATTGTGCTTTTATGACAAGTGTCCAGTTACTTGTAGTTACTTATATTGTCGAAGCAGTAACAGGATGAAAAATGTTAAACTAAGCTAAAGCATTAGCAACATTAATTACATGTACTTTCTCTCTCTCTCTCTCTCACTCTCTCTCTCTCTCTCTCTCTCTCTCTCTCTCTCTCTCTCTCTCTCTCCCTCATGCGTGCCTTGTCAGGGGCGTCATGTGGAGATGCTAGAGCTGACCAACGATGGGAAGGGGCTTGGTTTTGGCATCATAGGGGGGAGGAGCACCGGGGTAATGGTCAAGACCATACTACCTGGAGGAGCCGCTGGACAGGTTAACACCACCCATCACTGTATTAGTTGAAGGTGGAGTCAGCGATGCTGGAGAAAGCTTGTGTATTCTTATGTACAGTGTTTGTATTAGGGATGCACCAGTATACTGTATGTTGGCCATACATTGGTATCACATGCATATCTAATTGCAATTTGAGAAGATCCAATAGGTGGTACTATACAAGCCCCCATTACAGCCAGTGACGCAAGAGGGCAACAAGTGCAGTGTGCACATGTGGTTTGTTTTCAAATGAAAGTGAAAGAAAATGTCAGCCAGCTGGGAGTATTTCCCCAACACTGTTGGCCACATTCTTATATTAAACAGCGGTATCGGCCCAGGATTTCAGAAATCAGTGTAGTGTGTATTTATCTGCCTGTATGTGTTATGAATGGCCTCCCTAGGACAAGCGTTTGCATAGCGGAGACCAAATTCTGAGGATTGGCGACGCTGACCTTGTAGGCATGAACAGCGAGCAGGTGGCACAGGTACGGTGTCTTGTATGTTCAAATATAGACCCGGTATTGGCTAGTTAGCAACGTGACTGTAAACTCAACCTCACAGCAACAGCACATGTTTAAAATACGGAGCTTGATTTCTGCAGTTGAGCCAACCTGTGAGAACTGGGTTGAAGGAGAAAATAAATCAAATGAGAAAATACAATACATCTGTGTGTCTTATTTGATATTCACAACTCTTAATCCGCCTCACGTTACGGCCATATGATAGGTAAGTAATAAAGAGCTGACACATTTAGCATCGTGTAATCAAGGCTTTTAAGCCTTCTTCCATTAAGTGATCATTTTGTGCTTTATTGGCAAGGTGCACCATTAATTAAGTTTCTTGCGGAGTGGAATTTAATTAGTTCCGCCTCTAATGCTATATCAGGTAGGAACCAAAAATGAGCAAGGTGCCAAACTAGAAATGTAACTAACAATGCGAGGCAGTTAGGTCGATAATTGCAGTCGACAAGTCTCTCATGGCAACCCAAAAGAGAAACACGTGATAAGATTATGTCTGAACACACACTAAAATGTCCTCGATATGAATTCTGATGTGTCCTTTAGATGTTGGCTGTTG
This sequence comes from Amblyopsis rosae, assembly GCA_025399935.1. NCBI lineage: Eukaryota > Metazoa > Chordata > Actinopteri > Percopsiformes > Amblyopsidae > Amblyopsis > Amblyopsis rosae. The sequence goes on from JAODTR010025066.1 coordinate 3,006, forward strand.
GCTCATGTAAACATCCTGTCACTAGTCCTTATTACACAGGGATCGTTTTCATGATTTGATTAGAGAGCAGATTGTCATGGCTTTGTAATCGTATTATTGAAAACGTCATGTCCAGCCACTGGGTTTATTTCCACTCTATGCAGCCCCTTTGTTCTAATACAATCTGTTCTCACCCTCTTACAAATGACCTCTCGGTCTAGGTGTTACGCAATGCTGGCAGCAAGGTGAAACTGCTCATTGCCAGGGATGTTGCTAAGGGCAACCACCTCTCCTCACCTGTTCTCAGTCAGGACAGCGTGGACAGCAAGGTGTGTGTGCGTGTGTGAGAGAGAGAGATATAGAAAGAGAAAGAGACATATCCCTTTTTTGGTTCTAACACACCTATATAAGTGAAATGCCCATGCATGGGCATTTCACTTATATAGGTGTGTTGCAGCACCCTGGTCTGTGACCCTCCTGACACCACACATTACATTTGTTGTTTGGTTTGTTTCTTAGTTTAGCATGCAACACGCACCACATATATTCAGTACATACACCTACAGACATTCACACCTCATTGGATGTATTTCTGTTAGTTTATTTAGACATTTGTGTTTGTTTAGTTTACGGCCCGTGAGCCAGGTCGTAACAACATACACAGCAGTTACTATTCATTTATATAAGGTACGCTAGTACCAGTAGTTTAATCTGTGTTAGATGCCACTGGTGGCGTTTCTCTAACTCAAATTACAAGCAGTTGGAAAGAGAAATGTAATCATGTGTTTATATTTAACTTATGTTGAGCACAATGGAGTAAATATAGCTCCTGATTTTAGAGGTAAAACTTTAGTTAAATGTTTTAGAAATGCCATAGACATCCATCAGCTAGTGGAATGCTGTGAGAGTATGTGCTCTGATTGATAGCCCCTACCTCTATAGAAGACGTTTTAGATTTTTGACAGCGCCCCAGAGAATACTGACCAATCATGGCCTCTTTTCCCTGATTGGTCCGGCTAATCTAGCCTTGTGGTGCCATCATCTGGAAACCCTCCCTTAATTTATATTCAAGAAATACATGCAGTTTAAGACCTTGTTGTGTGGTATTTGCCTGTGTTGGCTCACATTTGCCTACAGGGTTTGTAGGGTGAGTACAAATCACATCAGCGTTGCCCTACTGTTACAAAATAAACATTTTCTTTCCAGCTGAATGACTTGAATGAAGACTATGAGTTTAGCGTGCAGTTCACCAAGAATAGTCTGGGACTAGGATTCACCATCACCAGTTACATAGGTGATCTCAACTCAGGTAAGAGGATTTTTATTATGCAGGGGCAACTTGCGGGCTACTCCTTAATTAAAGCACTGAGCTTACTAACAAGAGGTAAAATAAGGACAAACAACTACAACGGATGATAAAAGTACATTTTCAAATAAAAATTCAATTGTGGCATAGGGCCCACTGGCAAAATATCAATTGTCAATACAATATAGTTGAAATAGCTTGAAAATATATGATATAAAATACACAACATGCAGCATAAACCAGCCATTTCATCTTTTGCTATACTATTGTTTTGTCTTTTGTTCTGTGTGTGCGTGATGCTCCAGTTTACAGTGCCGGTGTGGTAGTGAACAGCATTGTAAAAGGCAGCACCGTCAATCAAGACGGCCGCATTCACATTGGAGACACTATCCTATCTGTGAGTCTCGCCTGCAAACAGCCGATTATTTTTCACTCGGGGAGAAAACATACGCTCTGTTCCCCCTCTCTCTATCTCTCTTTAGCGCCTAATGATTTCAATATCTACCCAGCTCTGCACACTTGCAAGTTTCCTAGATTCATCCGTATCAATTAGAGTTTATTTTAGCTGATGAAGGGGAATTCTTTGACTTATTTTCTTCCTCATCCTTCCCTACTATGACTCTCTCCTTTATACCTATTCATTGTTTTTTATCTTTTGATTACTATTGATCTTCGCTCCACCGCCGACTTGCTCCTCTTATTTTTCCTGTTCCCTTCATCCGGCCACTTCTCCATTTTCCCTTCTTGACGTCACCTGCTGTCTTCCTCTGTACCTTCACCTGTCGATGAACATAGCCCCTTCATTGCCACAGTTTAATTTCTGTTATGCATTTATTAAAAAAGGGTCAGTGTATGTGTAAGAAGAAACCTTTCCTGGACTGATCTGTGTGTACAGTATATTGTAGACTACAGCCCTTTATAATAACTTTTTTTAGTTTTCGTTTAATTATTTAAATTACAAAAAAACATAAAAAATTCTGAGGGTATGTGTTTTCGGCACGGGGCGCAAATCCGCCATGACACCGGCGCCAGCAGCCCGGGTCATGGGACCATCCTCCAGTCTCAGTGATGCTCACCCCTCCAGGTGGACGGGGCCAGCCTGCAGGGCTGCAGCGAACAGAGGGCCACGGAGCTCCTGAAGAGGACGGGCCCCATGATCCGCCTGGGGCTGCTGAGGAAGAGGGTCTGCCTGAGCCACATCCTGCCCCCCGCCCCGCCCCTGCAGCCCCTCAGACACTCACACAGCTTCCACGGGGGCAACCCCTACAGGGCGGGCCTCTACAAGATACAGGAGACAGGTACGGCACGGCCCCGAATGGGAACACTCATTGATATTCATGATGAAAGCAGCCCGATTGGCTGGTGTTGAGCGTTGTTGTGATATACTGTCACATCTCGTAAAAGGCTCCATATTGTGGAATACCAACCTAAACCATATTCTTTTGTCCAGACCTAATCTTAACCGCCTTCCTTTTATTATTTCTATCGTAACCTCCTCACCGTTTATCTTTGTAGCAATTCTTTGCATTGGAGGGATGAAACGACCAGCTGACCAATCAGTTAGCAGTTTTCCCTGGCCATCCTGCAAACAACATCTCTCAAGCGCTTAATGTTGCTAGGCTACAAAAAATGTAATCTTCTAGTAATCAGTAGGCATATTCTCTATAACTTTGTGTAACATTAGAGAGGTTTGCTAAAATAGCATCGTGCCCTGCGATTGACGGCAGATCATAACATGTGCATGATATGGTATATCCAGCCCCCTCCTCTATTTGAATTCGCTGGCAGGAGGAGCATATATACATATACAGTACATATATATATAAACATATATACAGTATATATACACATATACTGTATATATATTTTAATGAACTGCCCAGACTCCATATATACGGTATATACAGGGATTCAATTGGGCCGGAGCCAGCCGGAGCTGGGCTCTGGTAGGCTACATAGGAGCACTTTCAGTAGGCTAACCGTTAAAAATTATGAATTGACAGTTATTAGGCTATGTATATATATATATATATATATGTGTGTGTGTGTGTGTATATATATGTGTACTTCGGGCGAGTACGTCTTAAATCTCTGGATTGAGACAGTTTTTGCCTTCCCATGGTTTAATTATCATGCGCACTTGCGGCATGAGGCGATTATAGGCTTCGTTCAAGTCGGTGTAATGTTTATTTTGTTCGAACATAGGCCTTCACAGTTGTGGACTGAATGCCAGGCTTCAAAACACGTACAAAACAGAGAAGATAGTTAGACTTAGACTAAATCTACATTATACGTTTTAGTTTTAAACTGTGGATTAAAATACTACATCCAGACGACTGTTATAGCTCTGTATAAGGATTTATCCTGATAGGCTCTACTACACGCGTCACATGGAAATGTTGACATGACCAGTCAGGTACACTGGGCACGTGCGTGCTGGTGTAAACAGGAAGCATTTTGCAACAGCATTGAGAAAAATAAGACCAGATATGTATTTTCCTTTACTGAATAAAACCCTTGAGTGTAGGGTGGTCATGGCGATTAAAATATTTTCCCTCTGGTGCTCCGAAACGGACGAAGCACCAATCATCATTCATCGCACATTATGACATGAGGTAGGTAGTTTGGCTACCGTTAGCTACGTTAAACATGCTTAAAATGCCTAAAGCAAAAGGTTCTAAACAGATGCACCGCCCAACCGCCCTGTCTGTCTATGGGTTACGTTACCGAGCATATATGCCTATGTTTACGCAATGTTTATGTGCCGCAAAAGACGTTCACTCGTAGGCCTACCTTTCTATTTTAATCTAGAAATGGTAGCAGATAGTGGTAAACTGTCTGTGGCACTGTCCATTCCACGCACGCCCGGCTGGCACAGCTATTAAAACAAAGAATACAACTCACACAGAGCGAGTTTGATATTATTCTTATACTCTATGCCATTATTACACTATTTTTACATAGAAAACAGTTGTTTACTGCTATATAGATGTTTAAAATATAGCAGTATATACTGTATAACGTATAGAATACGTTTTACAGTGACTAAAGGAGTATTTCATCCCAAATGTCTATGTGTACCTGGACTGAACATTATGAAGGAAGCTAAACTTTACATTCAAGGTTGTTGCTATGGTTCAGTTTACATGTACTGTATGTGTGTGTCTGTGTGTGTGTGTGTGTGTGTCCACAGGGATCCGCACACTGCGAGAGTTCTCCAGGCGAGCGGCGTGCGCCGACAGGCAGACGCGGCACAAGTCCAGAAACGGTAACTTTCTCACCGCCGCCCTGGGACCGGATCTCCGCTGCCGCTCTGATAGGCTGATGGGGGCTCAGAGCAGCACAGCACAGCACAGCGATGTGGCAGCCAAGCGTGGCCCCGTGATGATGGGCGCTTCTCGTCTATTTATAGAGCCGTGCAGTCGTGTGTTTACCCAACTCATTCAGCTCATTCCAGTTGATCAGTCTCGCACCCTGCCTGCATGCATGGCTTTATTTAGACAAGGATTCAGGGGGGCTTGATTAGAGAGCCCTGCCAAATGAGCCTTGATTGCTGCCAAGCTTTGATAAATGAGTGAGAGGTGCACAGTGCAGTTCGTCAGGACGCAGCCTTATGCGGGCATTGTGTGTGTGCGCGCATGTGTTTGGCATTAGCAGGTTTCGCGGGTTAGCGTCTGTGTTTAGTTAGCTGAGTGTTTTGTGAGAGAGCTGTGGGCTGCAGTGCAGGGAGCTTACTGAGTGTGTTTACGCTTGCTTGCTAGGGGAGAAGCTAACGGCAGACGAGGCGGAGGACCTGAGGAAGAGATGGCAGCATGCAGTGGGGCCCAGATATGACGTTGTGGTATGCCCTCTTAGGTTTCTTTATCGACCGCATATTCAAGTGGGATGCTAACGTTAGCGAAAAACATGGCCGCATGTACAATAAAAAGCTGATTCTGCACCTAGGAATGAGTTGAATCTTCATCTCAAATACTTAAATATAGTAGACTTATAACAGAAATTCATAAGACAGTAATGTATCTTTTTTTGTTGTTTGTCTAAAAGTTGCTTACAACTACTTTAACTCAAGAGAGTCTGACATTCAGGACCACACTGGCTTTCTTATCGGCCGCATCTTAAAGTGGGACACCAAGAAAGAGTGATTAACAGCATTTTAACATTTATCTCAACAATCTAATTTATTGTGCATTTAGATATGATTGATGATTCACCGTGTGCCCCATAAATCATTTTCGACTGATTCCTATAGTACAATCCAGTGGTGTCAAATTATAATATACGACATGAGGCTTGCAGGGTTTAATTCCAACCAAACACAATGTCGCTCGACTAATTTGCGTATAGAGTTGTCTGTGTGGTAAATAAGTGGCTGCAGGATGCAGTTTCAGACACGGCCCCTAACTCATTCTCTTTAAGCACTTTAACCCTTTAAGGTACTCACCGTCTCTTTCCCTCCCTGCATACAGTATATCACCGTTGAGTTGGGGTGTGTACGACCTATTGTCACTACACTATAAATATTTCTACCAGGAAGGAAACGCCTTTAATTGCGCTGGACCCCAGTGATCAGTATTTCTTATAGGTGAAATAAGTGTTTTTTCCCCGAAATCATGAACCACTACGATTTGATCAGAATGCATTGTCACAATAATTTAAAAGATGGCTTGTTCTGTAGCAAAGCAAATTGCAAACTCGGCCAGCTCGGCTACAGTATGCAAACAAAAAACCAGAGGAGCTCCGATAACAGCACACACTGTCATTACTCCGCTATATATTTTCATAGAAAACGGTTCTTTGCTGCTACATATATGTTTAAAATATCCAGAGCACCTTTACGTTTCTCCAGTAGCTTACATTTCATCAGTTAAACTACAACTGAAAGAGGGGATAAAATTGTATTTTGTTCCAGTGCAGACAAAATGCAGTGTGCTCTCCTCCTCCTCCTCACTGCAGGTGTGCCAGATAGAGCGCTTCAGTGCCACCAGTGGCCTGGGCGTGAGCCTGGAAGCCAGGGTGGGGCACCATTACCTGTGCTCCGTGCTCCCTGAGGGCCCAGTGGGACAGACTGGCCAGATGTTCCCCGGCGACGAGATACTGGAGGTGACCAACCCAGTCCCTCGCTCCCTCCGTCCAGCCAATCACATTGTTGTATTATGTGGAGTGAACATTTAGAAAATTCATTAAAAAGGCTTCCTCGAAAGCATTTTATAAGTAGTCTATTTGTAAGTGTTTGTCAACATTATTTAGTACCAGAAACAAATGTAATTGTCATTACCATATTATTGCATCTAAAATGTGTGCCGTCTCATTATGGAATCTTCACACAATCAATGTGCAGCCTTCATCAGTAAAACGATTTGTTGTTAGCCATGTGAGCGTTGTTCAACCCACAGCCTATATGGACAGCCCAACTCCTTCCTGTTTAGTAACCTGCTGTTCAGTCCACTGCCAATAGCATTCATTAAACATGTAGCAAATGTTCCACCATCCTGAACGCAGGGATATGGTACCTGCCTTTGGCCACAAGTGTTCTATTAAGATATGATATGATAGAGATTGATTTATTGCATTTGTTCATTACATAATGTGATTTATAATTCACGGCTGTTCCATTGCCTCTCAGTCTTTAATGAATAAGCCGTTAGGGACCTGGCTTTACAGTGAAACATCTGCAGAGCTGTATCGCCAATATGCTATTGCTCTAGGAAGACGGCTGCACATGTTAAATAAATGTGTTATTTCCACAGCAATATCAATTAAGGTATAATAATGGTAATTCACTGGTCTGGTTCCAGAAGTAGTGCAACAAGACCAGGCACTTAGTTTAGCTAGTTTAATTTAGTTTGGCTAGTTTACTTTAGTTTAGCTAGTTTACTTTAGTTTTGCTAGAATGCGACCAGAAGAAGGCATTAACAGTGTTTCAGAAGGAAGACCTCCTTACAGTATGCACTGTATGCCTGGCAGGTGAATGGGATCCCTCTCATCGGGGAGACACACAAGGAGGTGGTGCGTATCATCAAGCGGCTGCCGGGCCACATATGCCTGGTGTGCTCCAGGATCAGGGCACCGGTGCTCCCTGACAGTGACGAGGACAGTGACGTTCAGCTCACCCTGAAGGAGCTGCTGGTTGAGTTCAATGACAAGGTAAGCCTGTGTGTGTGTATGGTGGGTGATGGATGATGAGTGGGTGGATGCTTAGGAAGATGGGTGGATGGATGATAAACAAGTAGACGGGTGGATGGATGGATGAATAATGGATGTATGATCGGTGATGGATGCTAAGGAAGATGGGTGGATGGATGGATGATTAACAAGTAGACGGGTGGATGAATGGATGATGGGTGGATGATGGGTGGGCAAACTGAACAGCGGTGTGGCCCTGTCCCCCCCCCCCACACACGCACACAGGTAAATTGAGGTAATGTGACCAATCAGACCACTTCTCAGGACTCTAAGGGCCTGTACAGACTGATTCAGACTGATTGAAATCATCCTGTCATCTGGTCAGTTTAGTAACTCCTGTCAGGTGGGGACACCTTCTTTGTGATTGGTTCTTATGAGTAGATGAGTGAGGCTTGTTGACCTCAGCTGTTGCCCAAACAGTCTGAGAAGACGTTTGATCCACTAGAGCAGGCCTGCCAAGTCAATACGCAGGCAGCCCATCGGGTTATGAATGCCGTGTTATGTGTTTCCTTTTCAAATACATTTTCTCTTGATCAATATTGTTAGTGATGGTGAACAGTGACTGGATAATCATTCCCAGCGATGCTGTACCAATCTGAATGTGGTTTTACAGTAATACGGCTTAATAACATCGTTGTCATGGCGATGTTAACTGCTGGAAAGAGCGTTGTGCTGTCATTCTCTAATATCCACCAGTAACTCGTAACACACACACACACACACACACACACACACACACACACACAGCAGTATACAGCCCCTGCTCTATATTTAAAGTGCATGTGTGTGTGTGAGCGGTGTCTATGCAGTCTCTTGCTGGTTAAACTAATACCCATGGTACTATTCCACTGTCCCTCCTTGTCCGACCCAGTTGGACCAGGGCTGTGTTATTCCCTGTCCCACGGCGGTGGAGGACATCATCGACAAGAGCAGCGCGCCCCCAGTCTCATCCCCCCTCGCCATGTGGGAGAGAGGGGTCCAGGCGCTGGAGCTGGAGAAGGGAGAGTCGGGGCTGGGCTTCAGCATCCTAGACTACCAGGTCAGGGAGGGAGGGAGGCCCCCGGGCGTCTCTCTGCAAACAGTGCGGACGAGAGCCGGGCGTACTCTAAGAATATCACTGCAGAGAGGAGCTGGACATGCTCTAAGAATATCACTGTGCAGAGACAAAGGGTGAATACTGAAATGAGAGGGGACAATGTTCATCGTGAAGAGGAATTGGAACAGGCAATTGTGTTTTTTCAGTAAGGCAGCCTAATTATAGGATGGATTCGGTATGCATTATAATTATGTATTTAGGTATTATCAGACAATTATTTGTATTACTATCAACAGAATAATTAGTTATTCATTCATTATTACCTTAAATACAGTTTGAATAATGCTCACAAAAATCACCCTATTATTCCAAGGGTACGTTCAGTTCGCCGGAGCTCAGCACACGCACTGTAGAACAGTTTGAACTGTTTATAGATGTTTTAAGGCGCTTCATACTAAAACTCTGTCTCTTCACTGTCTTTTGTCTGTGTAACTAATCACTAGTCTACTACTACTCTACATGCAGTCACTTTACATGATAGTTCTTAATACGTCAACATTTCTAAATGAGAATGTGATAATATTCTAGATTTGTCACATCATTCTCAAAGAAAAATCTTTCGCTTCGGCCCTTATTGAGTGTATTGAATGTACAGTAACTAAATATTGACTGAAAATGGCCCATGCTATACCGCTGTTATTTAATAATATATTAATATATATATATATACTCTGTTGAACACTTAAATTGTATTAATTTATCTGACACTTTATCTAAAGTTACCTCCATTGAGAACATTAGTCAACAGTAAAATGTGTTGAATGTTAAATACATAATATACTGGCGTGACCACATATCTCTACATGCTGTATTTGCGACTATAACTCCAGGACCCAGAGGATGCGACAAAGACGGTCCTGGTGGTCCGGTCTCTGGTTCCTGGAGGAGTAGCTGACAGAGACGGCCGTCTTCTCCCCGGCGACCGCCTCATGTTTGTTAATGACACTGACCTGGAGGGCTCCAGCCTTGACTACGCCGTGCACGTCCTAAAGTCCACCTGCTACGGCCCCGTCCGCATTGGGGTTGCCAAGCCACTGCCAGTATGTGATAGCGTTGTGTGAGAGTAATATGCAATAAAACCAGAATGAATCAATATGACATTTCATGGTGTGAACAATGAACACTTTCTTGACAAAGTGAGTTGATGCTGCTGTAGCCTAAATAGTAAAGCACAGCTGTCAGCTTATTATACAGATGCTTTACGTCATTAATTGTAATGAATTCATACAAATGTCACCAGTTTATAGATGTCTATTTTTGTGCTTTTTTTCTCCATTTTGTTTTGTACTGTGGCTTGGTAACCAGTAGCATGGGCATCCGGTTACAGGCCATGTGCATTTTTAATGAACCTGAGAGATGAACACAATGCCAGACCACACTACACAAGGACAGAGAACTAGAGAGCAGTGCTGGGTGTCTAATTCACACTCACCTTGTTTAGCCATTAGCCTCTCTGATATTCCTCTAGCATATGAGGGGAAATATTGCCTCTTATTTGATTCAAACATCTATCTACACGTTTATTTATGTATTTATTTATTTTAGCTGGAACTGTGTGGCGGTTTGACGCCAGTCTTGGAGAGGGGCACGCAAGCTTCCTGCGACGACAATGAGAGCCACACTCAGGTTAGCTTGCTAGCCGAGAGTGACGAGAACAGCAGCACCTTCCACTCTGACAAAGCCAGCGGCAGTCAGACCGACTACACTGTAACGGTAGGTTGCACAGTAGTACAGCACTGTACATGAAAATTAATTGCCAAACTTGAGTGTGTTGTAGTTGTCTCACAGCCTTTTTGACAAGCTCCTTGGTGGCCTTGTGACAATGACATAGCAATGTGGACACTAAGTGACACTATTCCATCATATGGCCTCCAGTTATGCATGCATCAGCATTTTCATTTGCAGTTTTCACTGCAAATTATCACTTACCAGTTGTCTGTGTAGGCCTATTCTATTATTTGTGGGGACCATAGAAATTGAATGAATAGAAGTGGCAGTCAATGCTCTAACTTGTCCCATAAACCTAAATTAATCTCGCGTGACTCATGGAAATGAGGATTTTTTCCTGGGGTTAATTTTGCCATGGATACTTGGCAAGCAGATTTCATTACCACAGTTTTGCTTATCTGTCGCTGCGATGCAACTGAGGCATTCTGTGTCTCTGTGCTCATTTCACGCTGGCCAAACTAAAGAACGCCGCAGTAGCCATTTTAGCTGCAATAAAAAGAGATTACTGTGACACCGCACAGTGTCCTTTCTACATTGTGGAGCTCTATGCTGGGGAGCTCAGGGCATGCTGTATCAATAACAGTGAGGCAAGTACAGGGAAAGTGCTCAGTGTCAGTGGCTTGTTCCCTCCCAGTGTGACACAAAGCCTCCAGCCACTCCTATTGTAGCAGCTTTCACTTATTTTCAGACACGCAGCGCTTACATTTTAAGTGCTTGGCTGTTGGCCTCACGTCGGTATACAGTGTTATGTAAGGGCAACGCAGGTCACGCGTGTTATATAAGAAATACACACACATACACACATAACTGTGCAGCGGGTGTATACATTAGAGACAGGTTTGTTTGGGAAATCAGTCTCTGAACTTCAGTGTTGCTTAGAACTTCCTGTGAATGCTCAAAGAAATTCTTTGCTCTGCCGTCTATCTTACTCCAATGCCCCGTGGAAGCAAAATATACACAACCTTGATGTCCTACACGTTAAACCTACACCAAGGGACTTCACACTGGAGAGTTAAATGTTTGAAATCCCTTCTCATGTCATGTCGCATTAGGTAATGATTATTAAAATGTATGCTAAATAGTACCAAGTTTCTTCTTCTTTTTGCTAACTTTTAATATACAAAGGTTATCTGAACTATGGTAGTCCTGTATTTGTTACAGGCTGTGTTAAATCATAACAGTGTGCAAAATACTATTATTATGTTGTTATTAGTATTACACTATATTAGTATTTTGACGTCTTCTCATTGTGCGTTCATGTTCAAAGGGAGTAAAAGATATTTTCGCCTTTCAAAAACAAAAACAAAACATTTTCTGTACTTTTTATAATTTTAGACCACCCTGATATCTCTGACCAATAAAAATGGCACCCAAGTTCATCCAAGTGGAAGTCACGCTAATTTGCACAAAGTAATGTATATTATTAATGGCAATTAAATGTGCTGCTTACTTGAGTTATTTTATAGATTATATGCAGTTTAACAAAGTACAGTACAGCATACAAGGTAGTATAGATATTACATGCAATTAGCGCCAGCTAGCTAATGCTAATATTTTCCATTTATTTGTTGATAAAACATGAATAAATTTTTCAGTAATTTAAAGGTACACTCGTCCTTAGCAGTACTGTATTGTGCCAGCAGAATTCAATCCCCTACTCTTTTTTATATTTTGCAAGCTAAAAGGCTGATGAAGACTCCACAGATTAAATGTTCTACTTGACACACTGCCAGAATAAAAAAAAATATTTATGAGTTACCTGGGAAGTACATTGTTTTCTTTCAGTCTTATATTTAGAACTGTCAATAAAAATGTGAGCTTCTGTAGGAGTAGGGGTAGAGAAGAGTAGCCCTGTGATTCCATCCTGATCTTGTTATCTCCAGTTTGACTTTGCCATCGAACGTTTACAATCTGCTAGAGTGCTGGTGGAAACTGAAACATACAATTAATATAGAGTTTCATATGTACTGTTGATTTCAACACTAATAACAATACTAGTCCTTAAATAAATCTTAATTTTTTTTATAACTGGTGAAGGGATTCTCTGTCATCCCTATCGTTTTCACGTCTATATTTCTAATAAATCTGTAGAGATTTCTGCAATACCAGTAACCTTCTATAGCTCGTAATGTAAATCAGCTGTACGCTGGTGACGAAATATTAGAGAACGCTTCATTAGACAGCTGATTGGTAGCCGATTGTCTTCATCACGGCTGGTTGACAACCCTTTTTGAATCGAGAGGGTCCAGCCTGATACTGTTAGTTCACAATGAAATTGGAGCTCGCGAGATTAGGCTCATGAGGCTAAGAGAAGAGTGTAAGAGGAGGAATAACCTGTAAAAGGACATGTTGGTGTTGACTTTCAACCAGCACGTTTAGTTTGTGGCCTAATTAGCCGAAACACAAACCATTTATCTGATCCCCATATGACTATTTATATAGTTTATATGATTTTATCCCCTCTCTCCCTCTCCAGGAGGACCAGCTCCGTCAGCGCCCTAGCGCCATGGACAACAGTGCTAAGCGGCAGGCCCTGCCCCCTGCCCCCCCCATCAACTTTGAGAGGACAATCACTGTTGTCCGTGGCAACCGTAGCCTTGGTACGTTCTACGTCTTTTTCGTGGTGGTGCTGCTGCTGCTGGTGGTGTCTTGGTGTGTGTACAACGTCGGCATGGCGGCAATAGGCTGGTAGTCACGGAACGCCTGCAGAGGCAATGTCCACCCTCATGAGAATGATAGAGAGAGAGAGGGAGAGAGACAGATAGTTAATATAACAGAGGGTGATACTAAGGTGATACAGTAAGCAGGAATATAAATACATAAGTACTGTGTATCGGCATTAATGTGAATGTTACCCTTGATATCATTATGATGTATTTTCATACTGCAGTCTTTTCACAGCTTTATAATTGCCCCAGGAGCAGGCCCAAGGCACACTTTTAGCTTATCAAGTGAAAGGTAGAATAATAATAATAGCAGGAGAGACATTTCGGCACTTCCCTCTAAAGGGCACACAATGTACTGCATGAGGGGACAATCTAATTGGTGACCTGGAAATATGTGCTGGTAAGACACCGCACCAAGTGTATCTAATGGGAGACTTTTAATTACGTTCCCCTGGAGATCTTGGGCGAGTTCATGCCAAAACCTACTGGGTGCACTGTTTGTCATGTCTTTCTGCTGTTAGAAAAACTGTAGGCTTTGTGCAGATTTGCGACACATTAAAGTGGCATGACTCGGCAATCATGCAAATGCGGACTGTGTACAAATACAGCAGGGTGTTTACTATATCATTTGAATTAATTTATTACTGTAGCAAAACAAGACAAATAAAACAGTTTTATTTGGCCTATATTGACATGGTTGAAATTGGGGATTGTTCTAATATAATTCCATACCACTTTGTCTAATAACTGTGTGTATGCTCATTGCTAGAGTTGCACTGCTAATATCTGTGGTTGGTGGACTGTAGGTGGATATTAGAACAAGTTGTTCAAAATGGGTGTTTCTTTCTCTCGCCTTGTCTAAAATGTGTGATGTAGAGCCTGTTTAGTATGAATATTTGTTTTGTCTTGTTGTGTATGCGTGTATACCCCGAATCATCAAAACACATTCTTCTCGATTCTGACCATCTTCAGATGGTCACAAATGTGTTTCTAATAAACATTTATTACATAAGTTAAATGGGTTATTATTAAAGGATTACACAACATTAAAATTATCATAAAAGACTGAACGATTTTATTGTAGAGAAATATATTTTTGTGTTGTATTATAGTATTCTAATAGCATATAATGTAGCCATTAAAAATGTGGACATTAAATGATTTCACATTCTCTATCCCGCACACTATGATTGTGTTGTAATTTGAATGTAACACCAAACACCAATAAATTATTTATTTGACCCTGAAAGAAGCTCAAACTCTATTTCTTTGACCTGCTTCAAATTATGAACGGCCATAGTGGTGTGGATGTGCTTAGCTCATGCTAGTAGAATATGCTAATGTAGCCTAGCGCTCAATTTATAAACAACCATGTAAATGTGTTTAGCTTGTGCTAGTTGAAGATAGCAACGTAGCATAGCGCTCACAACCTAAACAATCATAGTGATGTGAATGTGCTTGGCTTGTGCTAGCAGAAGATAGCAACATAGCCTAGCGCTCACATTATAAACAACCATAGTGATGTGAATGTGCTTAGCTCGTGCTAGCAGAAGATAGCAATGTAATCTAGCATTACAGAATCATCTGAACCCCATGGCGGTGCCGTAGACTAGCTTGTGTCGCTACATGAACGAGTCCCCGCTGTGCCTGCAGTGTTTATGGTTTGTGTGTATGGTGTGTGTGTGTGTGTGTGTGTGCGCGTGCGTGCGTGTGCTTGTAAAGTGTTCTGCCGCCTGATTTACCTGCCTCTGTCTGATTGCATTAATCAAATGTTAAGTGTGTGATCCGCCTAGCGTCCATCTTGATTATGCCGAGCGAGGTGTTTGTAAGACTGGCGTGTGCAGCCTCCCGTGGCCCTGGTGTGTGTGTGTGTGCGTGTGTGCTAATGTGCCTAGTGTCTGTCTTGATTATGCTGATTATGTATGCCACTGTCAGGTGTTTGTTTGGCCCACTCTGTCTGTCTGGCATGTAGAGTGGCCCTCCAGTAGTCTCAACTGCTTCTGTGTGTGGCTGTGTGTGGCTGTGATTATGCCTGTGTGTGTGATTGTGTGTGTTTGTCTGTGTGTATCTGTGTGTGTACTACTCTGTGTGCTCTGCACTGTGTGTGTGCGCCCGTGCATGTGTGTGTGTACTATTGTGTGTGTGGGTGGGTGTGTGCGTACTACTGTGTGTGTTTGTGTGCGTGTGTGTGTGCGTTGGCAGGCATGCAGGTGAGCTCCCTCCAGGATGGCTCAGCCATGCTGGTGCGCAGCCTGGCCCACGGGGGCTCCATCAGCCAAGATGGCAGGCTGGGGCCGGGAGACTCCATCCTGGCCATCAACGGTGAGCCCACCTCCCAGCTGAGCAACGCCAGGGCCAGGGCCATGCTCCGCAGGCACTCAGTCCTGGGCCCGGAGATAAGGTGAGCCCTCCCCCCCTACCCTTCCTGGCCGCCTCCCACCACACAACAAATGGAGCGCTGTGTCTCAATGTAAGGGCCTACCAGATGTGGTTTTAGCACTGGCAGGGTCTGTTTACTTTACAAATCCTATAGATTAGTGTAGAACATTCTACAAATATTACAGCTGGTGTACAGCTGAACGCTTTAGCTCAGCTTTCAAAAGTTGCCTGACGTTAGAAACAGCCGTAGTCTACAACTGTTGTTGTTCACAATGACGTAACGGTGGAAGTGACGACGGTTTTTGTAACCTAGCAACAATAAGTACTCGAGAGAAGAGCTGAATGTGGACAGTACTGCCAGTGCAAAAACACACCTGAATGAAGAAGCCTTCAAATGGGTGTCTTCTCCACCGTGACATCCTCTGTGAAATGGGGCGACCTCTTTGTTAACAGCAGGGTGGAGCGCAGGTGCAGTCATCTAGCACGATATATGCGTCTTTATTCTGCACCCTCCTTGACTTGTGTCTGTATAGCTGCATGCGCTTGCAGTTAGAGCCGCCGCTGAAACGTTGAAACTCAAGAGAGCGCAGCCCTTCTCCCAGCTCTCATACGCTTACACTTATGTAACAGTCTCTCTACAGCTGAGCTAAGGAAGAATATGTGGTCAGGAAGTTCACCTTTAGATCACTAACTTTCTAATGAATTTACTTGTTAAACAGTGTTATAAATAATGGCAGATTATTTGAATCAGTGTTAAGTAACAAACTGCTTAGTTGAGAATAGGGCAACAGTTCTGAAAGAGTAGATCCTATAATGATAGTTATTATATTATGCATGTAATGTATTATCAAGTTCTTTAAATTAATATTGGATTGAATGATACAGTATGTTGGGGGTATGTGATCATAGCCTCGGGAAAATGTATGAGAGTAGGTGTGCAAGTAGATGATTTATTGTTATGTTTTCCATGCATTTACAGAGACCAAGCTGGTTTAACCTAACCAGCTGCACCACAATTCTTCATGGGCTCCATTCTCAGGGGCATACATTTGGACAGACGTGCACGCTTAAGATAGACCAATGCGGTGTCTGTGTGTCAGGGTCAGGGACCCAGTCAATTATTTGCTCTGGTGTGAGCCAATGAGAGCTGCGAGCAAAGGGGGATGATCGGAGAGAAGCGCAGGCCAACACTGAACACTCGAGACACGCGCTCTACAAGTTTGAAACCAAACAACGCCACAAGAGAAATGTCATCTTGACGCAATTGTGATATTCAGTGCTTCACTACTGTACACATTATGAGCAGCTCACAGACATACAGTAACCCTGACATTATTTAAATTTTCTAGATGTGCCTGTACAGATTGTGATGATCAATGCATTTATGAGTGAGTATATTCAACCAGTATAGTCCCATCTCATCTCGCTACTGCTCCACAGTGCTGTTTATCACATCAGTCTGAGACACCGCAGCCATGCTAAGTTACGGTTTGTTCTGACGTCCTGTGAAGACTCCACGTAACATGAGCGGTCTTCACGTGAGGCTTTGTACAAGCTTCCCCTACTCACCAGCGCTTGTTTGGCTGGCAAACGCACACACGCACACGCACATACTATACACACACACACACTCACTCTCTCTCTCTCTCTCTTTATATATCACTCGCTCACAGACACACAACCACACACACACATGCACATCCATTGAAATTCCCCAAAACGTCCGATATGGGAAATATTCCTGAATAATTCATCGCTCATTTCACCTTGAACACCTTGTGCTTCTGAATAAAAGAGCACTTTTAACAGGCGCTTACAGACACACATGTATCCACACACACTGCATAGAAACACACACACACACACACACACAGTGAATGGCTCTGACAGCAGAGCAGAAAGACTTAACAGAGGCAGGCAGCTTCAGAATAAGACACACCCAGGAAGGTGAGGGCTTGTCACAAGGGAGAACGCCTCTGTTGAGACATGACAGGCCGTCCACACAGTACAGGACCCCTGTGTTTAGTCTGACGCATCAAGGGGAGTGTGTGGGGGAGAGTCTTTAGCTAAAGAACATGTTTGATGCCTCCGTTTAGCAGGGAATTGTTTATGTCACGCTGTATTGTTAAGCGTTCATTTGACTGTCTTCTAAACTGACTGGAATCACAAATGCAGCTACAGGAGCGTATTCGTTTTCCCCCCACAGTGCAATTAACCGTAACCACAGTGTTATTTACCACAGTAAGAAGAAGACCATGCTTGTCGCTCCATGCATACATCATTGGTATATAGTGTAAGTGCATGGGCATCATCTGCATTGAGCATTACATTTATTCGGGTCAACAGTGGTCCTCAACGTTTGAACTTGCTAAAAAGACGTTGCTTGTGAGCACGCATAATCCACATATTTTAATAGCACATTAAAATTATATATTATGACGAGATACAGAAGTCTTTATAATTTAGAACATCTAGAACAACAATCTATTTGTAACTTTAGCAGCTGTAGTTTCCCCTTCATGATTGTGGTAGCGCATTTATCTTGAAGGGGGAAACCTGAGTTCACGAACGTAGCAGCCAATTCATTACTGTTGACTGCTAGCTAGCGTGTGTTGGGTCCCGATCGAGGCCAAAGTACTACGGGTCACAGGTGTGTCACCACAACTGTGCAATAGATGTCACATGCAGCTGCAGTAGCATAACAATCACTTTCCCGGCCGGTCCATTGACGTATGCTATGCTAATGTGTTCTTTGCTAATGCAGCAAATAGATAACAATACTACATACAGTAGGCTTGGGTTGTCATGACATGAACCCTCACTGTGTTGTCCTGTATGAATCGTTTTCGCTATTTTGAACTTTACTGCCACAATTACGTTTTGTCCCTAGATGTTCATAAGACCAGTCTACAGCCTGCACTGACATTTTTGTATTTTTTTTGTATTAAAGATGAATTGTATTGAAGATAATCGCACAATTGAATGTGAATAAAATAACTAAGTAAAAGGAAGGTAAAGGCAGGGTGAGTCATTCTTGCTAACTTCGAGCTCAAATAAAACAGTATCGCTCCGCTGTCCTCCGCAGCGGTGAATCCCACGTCAAAATGCATTGTGAAGCAAAGCGTAGTGCTGCATACCTATTGCTGAAATTCTATATTCTATTTCTACCTGCATGTGTTTACAACTGTATTTTTGTATTGCTACATTTCTACATGTATTTATTCATTTATATTTCTACATGCATTCATTTATTTCTGTATTGCTACATATCCATATTTCCACATTTCTTCATGCGTTTATTGGCATGGCCGTGTACTGTATGTTAAACGTCCTTCAGAAGCCATGTGGGGGGGGGGGGGGGGGCCGCACATTGACACCATGTGTGGTGGTCTCCTTCCCCCTGCAGTATAACCTATGTGCCGGCCCGCCACGTGGAGGAGCACCGCGCCCGCCTTGGCCTCGCCCCGCTGGCGTCCCTCACCGATGACAGCGCCTCCTCGCCGCCCACGCCGTCGCCCGAGCCCCCTCCCGGCCCTGGCCCGGCTCAATCCCCGGAGCCGGTCCCACCTCCAGCGGCGGTCACTCTGTCGGTCGGTGCTCCGCTCAATAGCCCTCTGACCCCTCCAGACCCCGCTGTCAGCCCGGCCCCAGACAGAAAGTAAGTAATTGTCCACCAGACCATCCTGGAATAAAGACATTTACTTACTCTTTCAAGATGCAATGTTTGAAATGTATAGCATTACAGATTGTGTAAAGGCTTCCATTATGTGTCAGGTTGTCGGGAACAGAGCGCACACGCAGAGCAGCGGTACACCAATTAACATAGAGTTGAATATAACTTAGCACTCGTGTAAACTATAACAGATATCATAGGGTCTAGTCTCTGGTCTTCATCCTGGGGGCTTGTGCATGACTGAGCACAGAGCTGCTTCAGTGTACTGCTCAAGAAGGCTTGTTGATTAGGCCAACGAGCCACAGGTGCGTGGGCTGCAGGTAGCTTGCTCAGGGGCTACACCCATCTTGGATCCTGACATTATTTACTTTGTGAATTGGGTTCTGTGATAACCTGACGCGCCAGATGGTTTGGAAGTGGTCCATTGCAACCCGACTGAAACTGTTTAGAGAAGTGCAGAGGCAAATACTAGCATGTGATTGGATGAACTGACGGTGATTGTCTATCACCTTCTTTTAACACCTAAACTATGCCCGCAGCTGCTAGTACGGCTCTGATTGGTCAACAACACCACGCTTGACAGGATTCAAGCTCTCCGCACCGATTCTCATGGCGAGGTCAAACTGAATCTCACGAGATCACTCTAGCTAGTTTTGTGAAATCTATCTTTGTTCATACCCTGTGTTGGAACCCTACTTGTCAGTGAGGCCCCAGGGTGAATGATAAACCAACCACGCTTTTCCATCCCCCAAAGCACCCCTTATAGATAAATGACATGTATCAGATAATGAAAGCTGGAGTTAGGATTGTGAGTACACAATCCGTGGAATGGGAATTACTAATTAATAACTACAGCACATCAGTCAGCCGAACATCTTTAATCTTTTGCCTTTCCGTTTGTTTCCCAGCGGTAAACAATCCACCTAATTGCATTTCAACCAAGTTCGGCATGGCATATTAAAGTAACACTAATGACATTTTGCTGACATTTAAGTGACATTTTAATTGACCGTATCCCTGCGGGAAAGGTACTCGGTTCCTTTGGCAACACCCTTACCGTGACCCCCCTCCATTCAGTGCCTGTTTCCCAATCTCCATCCGTCTGTGTGCTACAGAGCCTCTGAATGGCGTATCGCTGGGTTATATTTAGCCACTCGCTTATGGATCTCAGAGCTGACTGTCAGCGAAAACGAATCGTCTCGCTCCTGTCTGTCCACGATCTCTCTCCCCTCCCTCTCTGTCTATCCCCCTCCCTCTCCCCCACCCCATCTCTCTCTCTCTCATTCCTTAGCTCATCCACTCTTTATTTATGCTGTTATCGTTAATAATT
>JAODTR010025095.1:6634-23338 GCA_025399935.1 Amblyopsis rosae
CCCCCCCCCCCCCCCCCCCCCCCCCCTCGGCGGTTTGGTGCCCTGATACGCCTGACACTCTGCAAACGCGGGTTGAGTTGTATTTCACCGGTAATGGATGTTTGCGGCTGCGGGAACAGTGCCCAGATGAGAGACACTTGACTGGAACAATGTGAAATTGTCATACGCATGTGTTGTTTGTGCCTGTGAGAGACACAGACACACACTGTGTGTGGAGAGAGAGAGAGAGAGAGAGAGAGCGAGAGAGAGAGAGAGAGAGAGAGAGATCAATTAGGCCTAATTAGCCGATTGTAAACATATACCCACTGGAATATGAAAATTCACAAAAAACACAAACGGGCTACTTTAGACACTTGATTGCATTATAATAGTTCTCAAACAAATGGTAAATACAAAAAGAATAATAATGAAAGAATAATATTGAAAAGTGTGAAGTTAAAGATTGTAGCAGTAATAATATCACAGGATATAATTATCGGGATTAAACAATATTTTACAATGGGTGATCTTTTGTGAGCTTCTGACCAAAAAACTAAAAAAGTGGAAAAAATATAACACTTAAGTGAGTAAAGTGAAAACCTACAAACACACACAAACAATTTGCTGCAAAATGTGTTCCTACCAACGAGAGCTCACAATAGTCCGTTTTCCCGTCCGACAGAGGGTGAAAACAGACACGCTCTGTATGCAATTACTGTGCTCTGTGACGCCCCCAACATGAATGAGGGAGCCCAAAACAAGACACTTGTTGCCCCATTGGGTCAGGGTAGAATTGGGGAGGTGGCTCAGAATAGTAGCGTGCTGCTGAGGAAACCCCAAATGAAGTCATTAGCTAGGCTCCCACAGCTGTCAGGATTGTGCTGATGGTTTAAACAGTGGTGTGCACTTAAGGCCTTCTAACCATAAGACTTTCATTAAAAATAATACATTTGAAATATATTTTCAAAAGCAAATTAAATAATTGTACTTAATAAATATTTAATAAATGTATTTGTTTTGGAAGTAAAGTACCAAATTCACTGTAGATTAGTTGCACACCAATCAAATGTTAAAATGCATTCAGTTTTTTGTTAGCCTATTGTTTTTTTTTTATTCATTATATAACTGTCAAGTCTTCAACCGATCAGTAGTGTTTAAGTGGTTTGTCTTTATGTATTGCGTGGCACCACACACATTTATCACACATGCAGGAGGTAAGATAACATGATTTATAAACAGGGTATACTCTGTTTGAGTCAAGTGAAGAAGCACATTCTAATGTGCTTAAATTAAAGAATGTGTGCATGTGTTTCTGCCTATAGGCAAACCAAGATTATCTTTCACTCCATAGTTTGGACATCTGCCCTCAGCACTGGCGTTCGGCTCGACAAGAATTCCGTTATGTGCGGTGCGTGTTTGCATGTGTGCGCGTGTGTTGGCGCGCACACACACACAAGGGAAGCGTTGACAGCCAGGTGAGACATGCAGGCCAGAGTCTGTCGTGTCTCTTCAGAATAAACGTGGACAGCCAGACCCAGATGTGCTGTGAATGGCTAGAGCCATACACTTACAAATAGACACACAGACCAAATCTGGCAACTCACACTTTTCAATGGCCTCACTCATTAGCGCAATCATGCAAGAGAATTAATGATTTTGAGGCGTGCCGTGCCAGAAGTTGGTATATCCTGTATGACTACGGAGAACAATGAGTATATTATGAAGCTATACTGTACATTTTAGCCAAATATGAGTTGGGTTGGTTCTTCCAGGTACAGTACAGTTATCGTCACAATGCACAACTGTTTTAAAACTTGAACTCTGAGTCTTTGGACATTTCACCATTACAAAACAACGCACATCATTGATAAAACGGGGTGGATTTACAGAAAACGTGGAGAGCAAAGGTCCTACAAAAATGTGTAAAATTAGAGAACATCTTAATACAAAGATATTGAAAGAATTATAAAAAGGAACACGTTTTATGTTATACATTATTAAGGCAGAAATTAGGAAATGTTTAGTCTGTGAACATATTTAAAATATCAAAACAGCTCAGAGAAGCACAGCTCAATAAAAGCAAATGAAAAAAAAGAAAAGTTTTGCAATAACTTTGCCCTTGTACTGTAAAGGTCAGTTTGTGTGGGGTAGGCTATAACATAATGTATATGTTTTAGAATGATTAGTGATATCACAATCCTTGGTCATATATTAATATCCTAACAAGTCATATAATGTATATGTAATACAATGCTTCAGGCAACAACACAGGGACTGATGACAACACACTTCTGTCTTCATTGATGTGAAGAACATGATTATAGGTTCTTCTCAGTAAGAGGCACCTTGGGCAGGTACAGAAGGCAAACAGTCCAGCCTGCCTTTAATTAAAGCTAATAGGCAGCATTTACCAGTCATTCAAGAGATGGTTAATAACCACCCTGCTCCTAACAATAACAGCAACAACACGTTGTCCCTCATCCCCTCCAAGCAATGGGTATGCGGAGTTGCCTACTTGACTACTGAATGAAGTTAAAGAACGGAGTTGACTGACACCTTGCCGCCAATTTAGCAAACCAACCTGACCACCCGTCATGTAAGTTAGGTGATGAAAAGTTAGTTTCATAATTTCATGAAATCACGCATTGCCAGATGTCAGAAACAGTCATGGATTGAGTTATAACGAGGGGAGACAGCGTGTTTGGTAACCAAAAAGAATGTATAACTCACGTATGAATAGGATGCAGGCTATAGAATTATTGTATAGGCAAACATTTCATAATATTGTAATATGCTATTTTATTTCACATTCTACATTGTGGTTACGCTACTGTCTTTGCAAAAAAAAGAAGAAAAAAAACATGTAGATAACAAATTAGGTTTACCCAGGAAACGAATCGAATTACGCATTACAACACCGACGCCGAGATAGGAACCAGAGCTCCATGCATCATTTCACAACCCTAATATCCAAAATTATGCCACGGCAGCGGAATTCCCAAACAATGCGTGAGTGCGTAACAACAGCAGAGGTTTATTTTCAATTTAATTTACAATTTAACGACACACAGAGCCTCGGGAGGAAATAGGGAAAAGTCACGAAATCATATACTCGAGTCTCTTACCGTTGTATTGTGCGTATCGAGATGCTCGCGTTGTTGAGAGGAAGTTACAACATGCGACAAGATCTACTACAGAAACTCCACAAAAGCTTTGAACATCCACAAATATA
Source organism: Amblyopsis rosae (assembly GCA_025399935.1). Lineage (NCBI taxonomy): Eukaryota > Metazoa > Chordata > Actinopteri > Percopsiformes > Amblyopsidae > Amblyopsis > Amblyopsis rosae. Next base: position 9,846 of record JAODTR010025095.1, read on the forward strand.
CTCCTCACTCAAAGGAAGCAACAAGTAGCGGCGACTATGGGGATGTTTCTAAGAGGAGAGCGAATGAATAACACACGCACACACACACGCACACGCACACACACACACACACACACACACACTCTGGAGCCTAGTCTAACAGCGGATAGACCGACAGCCACGCAGTGGGTTGGGACTGCGCAGCGATAGGATGGTCGAGAGGTCTCAAGCCTTCAACATTGGTATTAACCCACTCGCTGCCACACCCTTTGTCCACTTTCCAATTCCGCAAAATAGCGTTTTTTTCTCGCCAAAACGATTTGTTTGTTTCTCTCGCAAACAACTTAAAAACAAACGGCGAAAATCATGACATAAAAAAAGAGACAATAAAAAAAAATACAATTATGGAATAAAATGATCAAGAGGTTTTCTACAAGTCTTCTCACAGACGCATTAGCTTTTAATTATCGTATACGGGTCTACCACATACTTCTTTAATATCACCCCACCCATTCATAAGGCTCTCTTCCAAATTATAGACAAGACAGCGTTTCTGAGGTTTGGGGCTGGCTGTGCTTCTAGGTTTGGTTTAATAACCCCTATCTCTTACCTCAGACTCCGGTTACACAGCAGGCAGAAAACACCCTTAGTGTAGCAGAGGTCTTTCTCCAGACCTCAATGTGTTGGAAATGTCCACATTAATCAGTCACCTCTGTTAATTTGAAATGGAGCAATCTTTTCTCAATTATTTTATTTTATTTCAGCACACATACAGTGTGGCATATAGCTTGAGGACAGACTATGCCTGAATAACGAAGGCCCAATCAAATGCATCATTAGTGGGTTGAGTACGAATTCCATACTGTAAAGGCAACTGAAAACTCTTTGGTCGCCTAAACACATTAAAAAGAAATTCTCAGCTTGAGGCACATCAACAAAAAAGTTGATATGGTTAATGCTTCATGACTGCCCATTTCTTTTGATTTAATATTAGGAGAATGGTTCAGAGATGGCACATTCAATGTCGGTTATTATTTGTAAAACATCAAAGTATAGGCAAGCTAGCTTCAATTACCTAAGAGTTTCACAGGGAATTCTGGGAAGGCAGGGGGGCCATACCTGGCTTTAATTTTAACTGTCCACCGGGATTAGGCCACAGTTCATATAGCAAGCTGTAATCATCTGCAGTAGTCAGAGCTTCAAACTGGCCCCAGGGCAAGTCAAAGTCTTTCAGTGTTTTGTAGTTGTCTGTGTACTGTAGTTAACACGCATGCAGCGAGAAACCGTGAACTTTTTATATAAGCAAAACTATTGCTGAGATAACGTTATGTTTGAAGCAACTGTCTGACATTGAGGAATGTACATTGGGAAAGAAGGGACACACACACACACAAAAACTAGTACCTAGCCTATTTTACATTGTATGGAATAAAATGCTAAGCATTACCACTACTGAGATGATAGACAAAGAGGTTTAGGTTTTGTTCCTGTGTAGTGCTTTACTTCTACCAAATGCCCTACTTGTAATATATTATTATTTATAATATGTAGCATAGTGATTACGATCACTACGGTCATTGGCAGGTCAGCTTGGGACAATGCCCCCTCCTTGGAAATATATATATACTATATATAAGATATTTTTTGCGCCAAGACCAACTTTTCCATATACTGACCGATAATCTAACAGCAACAATATTGGCTGTATGTTAGTGAAGAAATATATTGGGAAACCTAAGGTTGGATTTAACCAGTTAAAACCAAATTCCAACATGTACTTGTGTATATAGGGATTATCAAAGGACAAACTGTCCCAGGAGATATGGGTGTCCAAATCAAAGCCTGTTGGCCTCAGGTCTGACCGCTCACCGCTTACTGCAGTGACAGATTCAGCCCACAACTAATGAGAAAGAAGGAAGGAGGGAGAGAAATACAGATGGTTTAAGGAGAGATGTTTCTAAACCATGTCAGGACAGAAAAATACCTGTGTGTCAAACATATTTAATAACGTCTAACTCCTATGTAAAGAGAAATGAATTCCATTTGGTTATAGCGCACGGGTTATAGCTCAACTCCAGTGAAAACAATGACCCAACCAACTAACCAACTAAAGAAGAGGGCTCCTATTAAACTAGTATCTCAAAAAGCATTAAATATCATAACAGCTGAAAAGAACAACAACATAGGAACACAAAGTCAAACGTAAACTACACATATGACTTCCTGCTATAAATTAAAACATGACCCAACCCGTTACTGCGATTTAGTGTTAACGGTGCTCTAACTGATGAGCGTTTCAGGTGCTGCGCTGTAACACTCAAACGTATAGGCAGGAAGCGGTCAGGAAACCCTAGAGCCCCTAGAGGAGCACTACAGAGAGCGAGAGACGCAAGAAAAAGGAGAAACAAAAACCCATACAAAAAACACCGGCCCTCTAACTCAATGCTCACAAGCTTCTGTTGGCTCGAGACAGAAACTCTATACGTCCGACACCTTCGCAGTGAGGACGGACATCTCACACCCGATTAGCTCAAAGACCCCTAGACGTCTAAGGATTTGGGGGGGGGGGGGGGTTTGTTACTGTACTTCTTGAGCACATTTCCAATATCACATTATTTTCTTTGCAATTCCTGCTTAAAACAGTCACTGTGAAAAACCAATGTAATGCACTTTAGAGTCACACCTTTCCTTTATGGTGTTAAATAACTAAATAACACCCTGGCGTTTCTCAAAAAATACTTATTTGGACACCTCTGACCTCTTGCAAACAACAGCGGGAAGCATGGTGAATGTTACTGATGGCAGTCCCCGGGCAGACGATTGGAGTGTTGGGTTGTGGAGGGGAACAGATGGGATTTGAGGGGAAGGTCCCAAAACTGTTATGCTGTTATGGAGAAAACATGAGAGATGAACTGTGTCTGGTTCTTCTTATCATTTCCATAACACACACAGTGAGCGAGCAAGAGAGAGAGAGGACAGAGAGAGAGAGAGCGAGAGAGAGAGCGACCAAGCAGGGGACAAAATGAAGGAGAGAAAAATAGAGACCAAACAAGGGACAAAATGAAGGAGAGTAAAAAAAGAGAGAGAGAAAGAGAACTTGGCAGTGACTTTAAACAGCCCGTATTGGATGAGCCACACTGCTAATCAGCGTTTTCGACACTCTGCCTCGAGGTGTTGACGGGCACCGCGATGGTGCCAGTGACCTCACGCGCACCTGTTCCTGCTCTTTGAATGGCAGGTGCCCGAGCCAATGGCAGGGCCACGTTTGGGCAGCAAGCGCTGGACCTGCGGTACAACTTCAATGTGATATGCAAGTGTATAAAGATCGACTTGCACAGTGGCCAGCTGTAGGTCATAATAACACGCTCTGGTTATTAAAAACATTTACACTCGCCAGCTGTTGTGTTAGTCAGTAACGAGGTTCGTGGAGCACGTGTGTAAATTGGGTTTCTATGCTGAGCGCACGCACTCTCTCACACACACACACACACACACACACACACACACACACGCACACACACACACACTTGGCTCAAAAGCAGTCCGTCCTGTAATTAGGGTTGTTTTTCCAAAAAGATTTCACATGGTGTCAGAGGCTTTGCAGAGGCTCAACTGGGCCTTTGTATATCCTCCACACAACCCCCAACTTCTTTCTCTCTCCCTCTCTCTCATCATACTCTCTACTGTTACTTTTTTCATGCTCGCCTCACTCAAATGCTCGAGGCACTTCCTGGTCTGGGAGAAGGCAGACAACCACTTTCTATAGGCTTAGAGACAGAGGGATGGACCGACAGACAGACAGACAATCACGGATTGTATACAAAAACTAAATGGACAGCGGTGCTCAATAAAAATAAAAAATAAATAAAGGACAGAAACACAGCTGTCAATGGGAGAGATGTGGTGGACAGATGTTTGAGCACGTGTCTCGTGCGTGTAATGGAAATGGGCCGGTGCATACCTTGTGTATGTGTGTTTGCGTGCATATCCCAAGCGTCAAGCAAGTGTGTTTCCTTTGCGTCACTGTGTGTGTGTGTGTGCGTGCGTGCGTGTGTGTGCGTGCACGCAGGCCATACAGGGCACATCATGACCAACAAGCAACTTGTGGCAGTCTCGTATTTGAAGTCAGCTGGAATGCTTCAACAAAAGGTCTAAGAAAACACGTTTCAAGACAGAGATGGGGAGAGAAAAAAAAAAATCAAAAGATAAATGTTGTGTGTCAGAACCCAAGAAGGTCAGATAGAAATGAACGGAAAAGAAGCGGTGACATGCCGTCTGTGTGTCAGATGTCTGTGTTGGCCCCCAGGCAGGGCATCCGGGAGAGGAATAAAACATTGAATTAAAGCAAAACATAATTTTGACATTCTGTGGTTGGAAACACATGAGGTGTGACATCACACTTTGCAGTTATAAAAGTGCACCAGCAGATCCAGGGAGTGAGGTGGTGGGAACGGCTTTAAAAAAGGGAAAAGGATTGAATGGAGAATACCGAGGGAGGCCTATTAAACATGTAAGACTAGTGCCATTATACAGACATAACGGTGGAACGCCAGAAACATCCATTTGACATGCAGGCTATACACTTTTATTTATAAATGTTTTATTTGTTCCGTATTCCCTTGTTTAACTGGTTTGTTTTAAAATTATCCTGTTAGGTACATTGCATTTATGTTATTCTAAACATATGTAAGGTTACAGGACAGATTAGAAATTGAAGTATTCCCTCAAATGAGTTCCATTGTGTGCATCAGTGTTTTAAAATACAATAAAGCATCCAACCAATCACAAGACTAGCTGCCTTGGCAGGCGAACAGTTCTTTACCACTCTCCGAATCTACTGGGCAGGGAAACTTTACTAGACATCTCCGTTCACAATAAGCCAGTGCAGTCAATAAGGTTCCCCATCTGAGCAATTTTAGAAAGCAGTTTTCCAGAAACCTTTTAGTGTGCAAATTAACGTGTCAGAATGTCATTTTCTTTTTTACCTTCACCAAACATATATACTAATTAAATACTCATTATCAGCACACAAATTCAAACCATCATCTTGTCAAATAGTTATTTTCTGTATTCACGTCGTTAGGTCACAGAGGAGAGAGTCTGTGCCAAGACAAGCTCTGTGACCTCACCCCGAGTACCCCGGGACAGAGGGCCCCTGCAGGGCCCACGGACGGAGAGTGTGTCAGTGTGTGTGACACAGTCCCACTCCCCGCTGAGAGCAGTGTGCCAGCATGGCGCACCCCACGGCGCTCGCACACACAAAAGCATACTGTACACACACCATTTCAACACATTATACACACACACATAATATGTATGTACTTCTGTTCTTCGATTCATTATATCAATAACAATACCAAATAAACTGAATAGACTAGGGATGCACAGATTGCATTTTACCTGACTGATTCCGATTACCGTTTTTTGTCAAGCCTGACCAGCCGGTTCCGGTTTTAGCCGATTCCGATTTTATTATACAGCTCGGGTCATTTAGATGCAGATTTTAAATGTACTCACGTTTTAAGCCAGCGCTCGCCGTCATAGGAATTTGTTGACGGTCCCTTTTTTTTCCCAGTGAGATGAACAATAGGCTACTATGCAAATGGTTTTGCTCGGTTTTACTTGCTAGATATTGACGCTCAAAGTGTGTATAAAAATAAATTCACTGAGTAGCTTACCTACAACTTGACATCTTCTTTGGACACACGTTTTAATGTCCACACCAAGAAGAAATGTGTAAGTAGGCTACCGGAACACAGACCGGCCGAAATGTTAAAAAAACCGTCTGATTGCCGATCGCGGGTTTTGAGCCAAAACCGTCCGGTTCCGATTGGCGTCCGGTCAATCGGTGCATCTCTAGAATAGACCCGCAAATTACTGTAGATAGAAACTGTAATAGAGCCCCTCATTTACTATATCACATTCATATTATTAACGCGTGTAATAATTACATTGAAATAGTGCTGTAAAAGAGGATATATGATTATCATTTTCATGAACACATAAAAGAGCTGTATAAATCCACAAAGTATAGTTGTTTGTTTAAACGTTCAAAGAGAAGATGCTGTGACAATGTAAATCATACAACAACAACGTGTCCATCTCGCATCAACCTTCAGCCCGGCTCCTGTGTGTACTTCCATTAGAATGACCTCTCAGCTGAGCCGATGCCCTCACAGACATGCAGGCTAGTGTGCATGCGCGTCTCCATTGATGAGCCTGTGTGTGCGTGTCACATCAGGCGTGGGGCGTCGGGCTGAGTCACAGCAGACTGTAACAGAAGTGTTTTCAAAGCAGCAGGTCTGACACCAGCGGGCCCGGTGATAAATGTGCGCCTTGGCAAATGAACCCTGGAAATACTCAAACACTGAAGTATATATGCGCTCTCTTTCACTCTCCGACACTCAGACACACACGCGCGCGCATCCATCCAATTTGGAAAGTAGACTGCGATGATGCACAGCCTCCGCCTACAGACACAAATAACACCACCAATGTCCTCCTGTCACTCAAACCAGCTCCCAGTGGATATGAAGCCCCATGTAGTAACCCCACCACCTCCCCCCAACCCCTACCCCCAGAAGACCTGACAAGCAAAAACAAATGCTACCTCAAGCAGTGAAACTGATACTCTACGGTTAGGGAGAGAAGGGCCTACAGGTGTCTATGTGCCTGTGTGGCGGGCAGGGGCCACTCATGTATGAAACTGTGTGTGCATGCGTGTGCGTTCGCTCCCTTCCGAGCATGTATGCGCGTACTTATAGGGCCTCCTGAGAAAAGACGTGGCCATTTTGACTCGAGCGACGGGCTGGGCTTTGTGGCGCCTGAAAAACACAGCGGCAGCGTAGAACAACAGTGTTGTCCAAAACAAATGTGAGTAGGCGGAGAGCTGTTTTTCTTGGCAAGCGGCTACTTTATTAGCCATCCGTGTATGTCCATAAATATTTATAAACAGTGGAATATTGCAATAAATGGCAAAAAGGAGAGGGCGAGAAAAAAAGAAAAGAAAAGAAAAAACCTTCCACGCCCAGAAAACGATGGGGCCCTGGTCCAGTTCTGGCATTAATCTCAGTCATTAAAAAACAGGGGAAATGATTAGTGACAGGCTTATGGAATTACATCATGCCCTGGGTCGACAGGCCTCCCCAAAAGGCATTATAATGAGAGGACATGGGTTTATTTCATTATTTATTTTAAATATATATTTTTTTTATGCACGGCTGTGTGTAGGTGGCGGTACAGCTGCCCTGCTCGTGTCAGGCAACGTGCGCTAAACCGACTGTCCTCCGCACATGAACATATTTTTACATATCCAGGCCAAACAACATGCTAATGCACGAGCACACAGGCTAACTTCACGTGTACATGTGCTTATAGAGTTACACTAGACGAGTTTTACACGTGTGCCGTGTTCTGGCAAACGCTAGCATTACTGTAAGGATAGCATCACCACCCACGACCCTACCCCACCCACACACACACACACACACAAATGATTGCCCCATCAACACTACAGTTGTTGACAGATAAATTGCAGGCTATGCATACTCACTAGTGGCCGGACACAAATATACAAAATTACAAAACAATTTCCAATAATGTTTACAGACACACGTGAGTGCCAAATACACACACACACACACACACACACACACACAACTATACATTTAGATTATTTAGGTTTTAAAATGTTTTTTTTATTCATAATACAGTACAAATGCATCATACCATTTTTTTAATGCCATAAAAGTAGAATTTATGATTTTTAAATAGGCAGGCCATATTGGACTGTATATATAATGACTGTAGTGTGTGGATTATCGATGGGAAACATCAACCAATCGCATAATGCTTTAATAGGACCCTAAAACAAACAAAGCAGGTTTGGGACTGACAGCGTTATGACTAGGGATGGGACGATATACGATATTATCGTTTATCGCGTTAAAAATACTGACCGAAATAATCGTGACATCTTCACGTACAATACATTAGCTTGGTTCCTATCAAGTATGTAAACAAACAACAACAGAGATATTATTGACTGAAGTATTTATAACCTAGCAAACGCCTTCCTTTCAACATATTTGTAAATGAAAACAATGTGTACTCTATTGATGGGAATCTATTAACAACCCGTAAAAAAAAGCTTTCGGCAAATCGCGTAGACTCCATTACATGGTTTGATTTCATGACTAAATTATGCACTTATGATGCACTTAAATGATGCACCGTCCTATTCGACATAGGACGGCTTGCGCAACGGAGAAACTATTTATAGTCTGAGATTATTTTATGGTAATCTGTCACCCACCTTTGGGGCCGGACCTACAAAGGGGACACCAGTCTTTACTAAAGGCCTGGCTTGGGAGCTGGTCAGACACTCTTTCTACTGTTGGCCGGCCATTGTTTTGCCCCTGATAAATATTTACTCTTCCCAGCTCGGCAGGGGGAGGGAGAGAGGCACCCATTGTCGTGGGGGGTGGGGGGGGTGGCAGAGACACTGAGAAGACAGCAGAATCCTTTATTCCCCACTGGAGACCACAAGAAATGCCAATACACAACTGGCCACTGGACTGGGAAAGATTCCCTGCCAGTAAGGGTTTACATGTAAGTGGAAACTCACAGACTATGCAGCTTTTCAAAGGGACAGTGAAAAATGGTTCTTCACAAGAAGGACCACCAGCAGAACTCCCAAGGCATGAAGGGGTAAAGACAAAGACACTGATATAGAAAGAGAAGCCAAAGTGTTATGGTGGAATATTCGCTAAATAGTCATCTCTTCCACAACCAAGGAAAACCCTGTTTGCCTTTTCCCTCCCATATAACAACAAGAGGCTCTTCACAGACAGGACCCAAATTGAACTTACAAAGAGCGGTGGTTTAGCAATCTGCTTGGACAGACGAAAAAGAGAAATGTTCCTGTGAAAAAGGTACACAGCTGCGCATCCAGTGTGTAAGGGGCGTAAGTCAGCAAACCAGGTGTAAATCACAGAGGTATGTGCCTGGCTCCTGGCTGCTGAGCCGAGATGTAGGCCACCGGCCTCTGTTCTTTATAACAAAACCTCAGTGCCTAAAAACAACACACGGCGCGGCCTGCACCCCCCCCCCCCCCCCATTCATCGTGTCCCCTTCCCCCACGGAGGATCTGCCTCCTGTCCGCTAGAGCGCTTAGGAAACGAGCGGAGACCGGGTGTGCTGGGCCTACTCTAGGCTGTGAGTGCTGCTGCGTGAGATGGTGGCTGCTCTGCGCTCGGTCGTATGGAGCAGAGCCTGGTTCTCAGCGGATGCCTGCTGACTCTGTTGACAGCATAGAGGTACGTCTGGTGTACAGACTATCAGTTACATGTGTGTGCCTGTCAACAGCAATGTGCACACTTCTGTGTGCGTGTGCGTGTGTTAAAGATGAGGAGCAAAGGCCTTTCATTAAAACCTTTGATTAAACCAAGGCTTTGCATTCCAAATGTGAGACACAGTACAAAGGTACTCTAAATCTAGACTGATTGTTAGCCAAGTGTGTTTAAAACCTTCTCTTTAGTGGTGCTGGTTCTATTCTCATTCTCTACTTTAAATGCTTGACATTTGCTACTTGAACCCAGTATATTTAGATACACCTGAGACAGCTAGCTACTCATGACTCAAACCAAGGACAAAAAAAATAAATGCACGTGACAATGTCGTAGGTGCATTGGGAGGGAGTACAGCAGTTTTCGTTCAGGTCACGTTTCCGAGCGGTCGCGCACACACACACACACTGGTTCTCCTGCAAGATAACCAAGGCTTTGTATAGCGTGGGCTTTAGACACTCTGGTTCTAGCTGTGTAATATGCTCGCCTGGTTAAACGTGCAATATCACAAGTGGTAACGAAAATGCTTGACAAAACTTGTTGAACACATTTCAGCCGTTACACTGTAATCTACAATGGTTTTGTTCATGTTTCATCACATACAAGTGCGCCACAATGTTCTTCGTAAATATTTGGATTTGCCTCGCCCTGGAATATGAAGCCATCAGGTAATTCATTGTTAGAGAAATCCCAGCAACAACAACAAAAAAAGATGCAATCATATTTTGGCTTTGGGGCGTTGCAATCTTCGGCCGGGCTTGCTCGCCGACGTCATTCCCCTCGCCTGCCTCTCATTACACGATGGCAGTGCTTAACGCTAGCTGGCGTTTTCTCAGCATCCGCACCGAGGAACACGACGGACTATTAAAATCAACAAATCATAAACTTTAACGAGGGCACCGTACCACGATGTCGCAGCTGAGCCTTCTAATGGAACAAACAAGTGGATTGTGGGACATGAAACCCCCAGGCCTGAGGCGGCAGACAGACAGACAGACAGACAGACAGACAGACAGACAGACACACACACTGAAGTATAGATAAACATTCCCAACCCCTCATTAGGGCTAACAAAAGGCCTGGTTGATTACCTGAGGCCGTAACTGACAGAACAACAGCCAATTAAAACTCCCCAGTATCAAAGCACAGCAAGGCCCGGGCTCTGCTGTCTGTGTGTGTGTGTGTGTGTGTGTGTGTGTGTGTGTGTGTGTGTGTCAGGTAGGTGCGTCAGCTCACTAATCACGGATTCCTATACAGTATAGGAAGCAGGCAACACAACTGTTAGTCATGGCTAGGGATGGCACTTAGCTCCTGGCAGGCCGGTCTGAGTCAGATGTACATTAAGCCTAATAGGAGTTGCTCCTCTTAGCAGCGTTAAGAGGAGCAACTCAACGGGCAAATCAACGACTGAATAAATATAGGAAACGCCAATTTTGGAACTGTTTTAATCCGTACCCAAATCTTCTTATGCTGTACTTGTACCCTTTCAAAACTAACGTGAATATTTGGACAGGAACAGAATGATGCTGCTGTGTCCCTCATTTGGACAGTAGAGAATATACATGTGATATAGTTAGGACTGTTCTGTGTGCAGTACCAAGCGCATAATCATGTTTTTACAAAGTATGTTTGCACAACAAACGCTTAACATCACCCTGCTGAGTTACAGTCTGGGGATCCCTCAGGAGTTAATAATGGTTTTGGAAGGCTGCAAGTTCTGGCAGCTGTAGAGAATGGCTTGAGAAGCGCTGAAGCCTCCAGTCCAGACCAGGTTTGGTTACAAAACAGGCCCAGCTGCCCTGCTATAGCCTCACGGCAACAACACCTATTATGCACACACACACAACCGTAAACGAACCCAGGCACGAATAGAAATATGCACGCAAAGTGCATGCATGGTTAGCACACATCACGCGTGGCTGTTGGGCTGCCTAGCGGAGGAGCAGGGTCATACTGCTTTCCTGTGCTGTGAGCTTACAGTACATAGACACAGTCAGCGCAGGCCAATGGGAAGACATGAGTGACAGGCAGAGAGCAAATGTGTGTTCCTGCATGATGGAGTGAGATTAAACCGTTTCTCAATCACAATATATTTAATACAGCATATATATATTGTATGTTATTTTGTACACTTATTTTTACGTACAAGTGTATATAGATGAGATACAGAATATTTTAGTACACAAAATTCTACAAAATGGTAGCGGACAGAAAACTCTTCTTGGAGGATTACACAAGCCAATTCTAACCTCTTCCCATCTTATCTAATGAAACAATTAAATGTTTGGTTCCTACGATGGGGCTGACATTGTACTGCACATCACACAAAAACAGATCCAACCAAAACACACACACACACAACTTTATTTTAGCATTAACAGGCAACTAATTAAACCATTTGCCATCAGGCAACTAATTGTGCAGTTAACTATAACTATTACATTTACAAAGAAAATGGAAGCTTGGAAAATGTGTTTGAGAGAGGTGTTTTGTTGGGTAACACCTTAGCGCAAGACAAACATATTGATGTTGTTAAATTAGTTTATCTCTTATTACGGCAGACATCATAATAAATAAAAGCTCTCTTACCGGAGTAGTGTTCTGCTTCTGTTCATGCGTTCGGATTATGAATGTCTTCACAGCAACAGGTGAATCTGTTGAGAAACACATCTGTCAGTCTACTATTGTTAAAGCCCTGCTAACAAAAGCAAATAAAAGACAAAATTACAATAACAAAAAAAACAGACGGACACGAAACAACATTCACTTAGCATTTATTTATGCTTGTTCTAAAATCTGCAGCGTTTATACACTATCTGGCTCTGCCTCAGTCCAACAGAATTCCAGTAACGTCCGCTTAGAAGTGGTGCAGCGGTGCAAAGTAAGCCATCTACAATGGCTGCAACTGTCCCTTAAATAGAAACACTTAGTGCAAATTTTCCTAGGGTTAAATCACTGGAAAGTAGCAATGTCAAGCTTGCCAACTGTGAAAGGAGCCAAAGTGTGAGCTTTCATTGGTAAAGAGAAAAAGACAGACAGACTATACTGTTAAGGAGTGTTTGAGGGTTTATTTTAAAAAGGAACTACATAGGAACTCTGTGCGGCCGTATGTCTAAACTTACACACAAACAAACAAACAAATAAACAAGTCTTGACCATTCACCTTGTGGTCACTGGTCACACACACAGTTTTGCATTCCCCATCACACCTCCATATAATCAGTGAAGCTTTGTTAGTGGGCAAGGGCACCGCTCTAACATACTGTAAGTATTACTGCAGTATACTCTCACACTACGCTCTCAAATGAGATCATATTTTTTGTGTTTCATCAGAGTTATTTGTCTTGTGTAAAACACCTTTCAACTCTTCACATTTGAATGCAATGGGCTTGTGCGTTACCATCACACTTTAAGATGAACTACAAACCATAATTTTACAAATAAAGTGCAACATGTTAACAATTATACTAAATAAGTCGAACCTTATATGTAAGTTAAGAGGGAAATTATCGCCTTAACGGTTTAGCCACACTTGATTCCCAGACGATAGCGAAAACATACTTGCTAATACACGTTTCTCTCGCTCAGTTCATTTCCCACTTGCACAAAAAAAACCCCGCTGCTAATGGCGGCCTGCTTCCCATCGCCAATACAGGAAGCAATTTTTGCACTTGGAAGGCAGCGATGGGGAGGTAAATGAAGGGGAGGGTCTGGACTTGTGGGTCAGCGTCAATTAACTTCAAATGAGGATAATTCAGGAAGTGTTGTGCAAATTCCAACAGAACAATGGGAAACATGAAGCCCTCCGTTCCCATACACCAATATCCTACTTTTGGATATCATCACATCACGCCATTATGCATTTCCACTGCTTCCACACAAGGACTTAAAAAAAAGGAAAAAGATACAGTATGTTGTCCAGGGGTAAATGAGTTCAAGTGATGAAAACAGAAAGGCAGAAATACCATAGAACTAAAATATTCTGACCTGCGGCAAACGCTTTTTGGACTGCAAACAGGTCAGATATTAGCAGTTGCTATGGTGATGTTGCATTGTTTTACAAATAGTTTAATACTCATATATTGAAAATGTTGAGGTGGTACGGGCATCTAGTAAGGATGCCTCCTGGGCGCCTCCCTTGGGAGGTGTTCCAGGCACGTCCAGCTG
>JAODTR010025106.1:0-23337 GCA_025399935.1 Amblyopsis rosae
TCGGGGAAGACCCAGGACCAGGTGGAGAGATTATATCTCCAAACTGGCCTGGGAACGTCTCGGGATCCCCCAGTCAGGGCTTGCTGTTGTTGCTCGGGAAAGGGAAGTTTGGGGTCCCTTGCTGAAGCTGCTGCCCCCGCTACCCGACTCCGGATAAGCGGATAAAGATGGATGGATGGATGGATGGATGGACAAAAAGTATAGCGCGTTCACCTCCCAGCAAAAACACCTTAAGGACATTTGGACAGGCTCTTTTAAAAACAAAATCTCCAGACATGATTTACCAGTTACTGTGCGTACATAGCCTGCTGCGCAAAGACTCACACTTTTTTAACAACGCACATTAGGCCTACTAATGTGTAGCCTATACTGTAGGAACTCTTACTGTATGTTGTCACTGCACTGCCAAGGTATGGGTCTGGGACATTATTCCAGGGTCGTACATTTAACCTTCTTGCTTGCAAATTCATGATCATGTCCTTAAAGTCAATATGTTGAGCTAGATCCCTTTCATTAGAAAGGATAGCAGGTGGTTCAGCATGTCCTGGCTCATCTTAGAACGGCATAGGCCAGCAGTAGCTTTAGCGGTAGCACGGTTTGCAGAACAAACCATTTTAAAAAGGTTGAATCACAAAGAGCAATACAAAATTAACAGCTAAGAAAAAGCATGAATCCACTCCATCAATGCAATTATTGTATTTATTACCAGTGTAACTGTCTCGATAGTACTGAATTGTAAAGATGTAATAAGCAATATTATTTGAGCTGGCCAATTGAGCCCCGTTTCTTTATTAATGGCTGGTTTGTTGGACAGCTACTAAAAACCTACAGTAGGATTATTTAAACCTGACAAGCAAGATATCTGTGTCCATTAAGACACATCCATCTGGGGAGCTGTCCGTTCAAACTGTTTTAAATGGGCAGGCACTTTAAACACAATACTTGGCATGTGATTGGACGAACCTGTGAACCAGTGGAGCCTGTTGTTAAATCCACTCTTTTAGTAGAAAAGTTAGGAGAGGAGATCCATTGAGAAAAGCCTTTGCTTTTCTAATAAATTCTAATAAAACTGACGCTATATTGTATCATCTACTACTACGTTAACCTCAGTAGGACCCGCCATTTGTCGTATAGCTAACCAATAAACCGATAGCTAAACGATTTCCATGCTCTACAGACTGATTCTCGCAGTGAAGTCAAACTGAAGCTCACCAGAGCAGAATGGTCTTGCGAGGCTAGGTGTTTTTTTTACCTTGTTGGCAATGCATTCCATCATACACAAAATTTGAATTATGTTTCTGTTTTTTTGTTAGCAGAGGTGACAAGGAGTTAACCCTTCACACAATTCAAAATCAATACAAGTCAAATATTTTTTTGACCTCCAAAATTGCTGAGTAAGCACTATCATAACAACAGCGGGAAAAGGGACATAGTTCAGAATCCTAAATAGCACAAAAACTCACACGATCCATTTTCATTCAGATACACCTGAAGGCCAGTTGTTATTGCACCCACCTAACAGCTGTCCATGTAAAGCCTAATGTATAGCCTGCATACTGTAGTTTCCATACTGTAGAGTACACAAACATTTCAGTCTGACAGGAATGTATGCATGTCACAGTAAGTTACAATACACCTGCCACCCACCAATAGGAAGAACAAAACCCTCACACTCACACGCACACACACACAATCTCAGGGATTCACAAATAGAGGCAGATTTGCAGTTTGATCCAGCTCGGAGTCTATTCAATAATTCATCATTTTGCACATTCACATTGCCTTAAAGAGGATATACATGCAGCGTAAACATGCACAAGACCCACATTTGGGAAATAAGAGACCAGCGCCTCTGTTTAAACTGCGACGCGATGAGGAAAAAAATGTATTCCCAGCTATCCTCCGCTCACATTATAGTAACCCAACACAACAGTCATTGGTGCTTTGATTTCTCTTACAGCCCAGTCAGCTGAAAAGATCTCTCCTGTTTCTCTCTCCCCACTTGTTCTGGTCCCACTGTGCCTCCTATAATGCCACCTTGGTCATTAGGAAGTGTGTTAAGAAAACAAAGGGACAGACACAAGATGAAATCGGGAGAGCGAGTCACTGGGATAATGAGCCCAGGACTATTCATGAGCCACTGTAACATCAGAGGACTGGGTTCTATATGCCGGGAGCAGCGTGTGACAACATGATTTGTTACATCATCACACAGGCCTTCAGAGAGGGAGAGACAAGCATCCCTTTATGGACACGCACACAAAGAGAGAGAGAGAGATAGATAGAGAGAGAGAGAGATAGAGAGAGTTATTGAGTTAGTATTGTGAGATACAGCGAGAAAGAGAGTTACAGTGAGCTTTGGGAGAGTGAGAGAGAGAGATAATGAAAGAATATTGGGAGATAGAGAGTGAATGAGAAAGAGAGAGAGAGAGCGAGAGAGAGAGAGAGAGAGAGAGAGAGTGAATGAGGATGAGGATGAGAATGATTGTTGGAACTCACAATTTATAAAAAGACTGTGGTGGAAATTCTGGGTTCTTGTGGCACAGTAACAGTACGAGAGCATATCTTCACACGGGAGTCGTAGCGCAAGTAGCGTAAGCGTAAGCGTAGCGGTTTGCGTAAAATCTTTTGTTTTGTCTTTCCATATATATAAATGCTGAAACTTTTCTGGTCCCATAACTACAAACAGTTAATTTCCGAGCATTCAGTAACATTGAGTAGTGTTGACTTCTAATAGGAAAAGACAGCCTGCCATTAAGTCGGGGCGGGGCAACAACCAATGTTGTGCAAAGGGCTCAGGCAGTATAACAACACATGCCAATACAGACTCAGGGACCAATCGAGCTTGAGAATGATTTGTTCAAAGTCACTTGTTTGCTTTTGTTTTGTACTGTACTGCAGCACTACCACTGCCCAACCCTCGACTCGATAACACAAGTCTCCCAGTCAGAGGTCGAATTAAACTGAAATTTTCCATTATTATTATTCCATTATAAATCGGAAATCAAAGTCGTCCGTCAATTTGACAGATTACACTGAGGGAAATCTACCAGTCCAGAAGCAGGACGCTGAGTTCATAGTCTATAATTGCATGTTGAATCAAACTAAGATGTGATCATCACTACAGCGTGTGTTTGAAATAGGCGTACTCGTTTTTAAAGTGACAAATTCCAGTCGAATCCCCAACAACTCAAGAAGGCACAGACACCTCCCCTCGCTATGGTGCAGGGACTTGAAGCCGGATATAAACAAAGTCACACGTTACCTTTTTCTATCTTATGAATGAATCTTAGGCTATGTTCACACTGCAATCCTTAATGCTCAATTCCGATTTAGTGCTCAAATCAAATTTTTTTGTTTTGCTGTTCACATTACCTGGTAAATGTGGCACGTATCAAATTCTAGTGTGAACTGATCATGATTCTGAAGTGACCTGCATGTGGTGGGGCGTGCTGTGTTGAATGTAGGAAATTAAACATTGACAACCAACTCGACTGTCACTGAAAAGGCTGGCTGATGTGCCCTACTACCCCTACAATACCACTGAAAAGACCAAGCTGCAAATGGGTTTATGTGAAATCAATCTGATTCTGTCCTGCTAAACCAATGCTGTCTTGTTAAAGTCTAAAATGGAGACAAGCGCGAAACTAAGAGACTTAATTAATAATTAGGCCTAGTTCATATTATCATTAATAAAAATAATGACGGTTAAAAATAGATCATGACGGAAAATGTACAACCCTGCCCGTCAAAATGACGGACAACGAAAAAGTCTACCGCAACCACTGCTCCCAGTCCCCTTTATGCTCTGAAGGCCCCGAGGATAAAAGCAGGGCCTTGGCCATGCCTGTGATAGCCTGCTGGTATGATGTATGGACCTCAGAGCAGACACAGGACCTGATCCATGACCTATGTCACATACTACAGCCGGTCAATATGTATTGCTGCCAGCTTCACAGGTAGTGAGTTTGACATATCCATAATCAAAGCAAGAATTCACACAAACACACACACACATACACTAGTAGGCACAGCCAGGTGACAGATGTATGATGGCCAACCCCTTGGCTTGTTGTATATTTAATTAGCTTTAAACACACACACACACACACACACACACACACACACACACAGAGTTGTGTGTGTGTATTTTTTTACAATCTGTGTTTATGCAGGTCATCACTTTTTTATTTATAATTTTATTTAACTTAATCTTAGTTACAGTAACAGCGAGACAGAACATCAATTCATTATTTATACATTTACAATAATGGTACTACTATAAAATGGTGTTCAGCCAATATAATTACAGCTCTGTGAACTTCTCTCACAAGCCCTGATTAAAAAATTGATATAATGAAGGCACATTCGGTATGGTATTGCTTATTTAAATCATTGATGATCTACCACAGGGCCTAGCAGCAGAGAACAGTTTTAGAAAGGCCTGTAAAATTGACCAATTAATCCAGTGTAAGTTGTTCTACCATCTTCACCTAAATAGCTGTAAATAACGGGCTGCACAATATTGCGCTAACAGACTGTTTTGAAAATAGCCAATTCAAAATCCTATGCCTGCTGGAAAACGGCAGTGAATGCTCTACCATTAACAGTGTTTGTGGGGAAAAGTGAGTGACATGAACAGTGATTAAGCCCTCAGCCCATGACCCTGCGCTGGAAACCAGGCTATTGAAACCCTCATTACACAGGGTGACCTTTCTCACATATTGAGTGGGCATTATTACTAATGGCTCACTAATGGCTCTAGGCTGGTCTGTGGTCAAATAAACAAATTATTTACTGCGGGCATAAATGAAAGGTCATTCCCTGCCACCTTCAAGGTCTATTTGATTCTTTATAAGGTCAAAGGTGGTGAACCGACCTGATTTTCCACAAAAATGGAATCATGTTTTTTCTTCCAACAGTGCTGAATGCCTGTCATCTCTTATACAGTATAAAAATGGCTGACATACTTGCATAGACAGACTGGGAATTGTAAAATGCATAGTGACCATTACACATGTAATGTCACCACTTAAAATATTCCATGAGGAATATTTGTCAGCACAGCTGTTCCAATATAACATCATGATCCAGCTCCCACAGGTATAAAACCACATCTAAAAGCCAACTAACCACATTCAGTCCACAAATGGCAGTTTTTGTGCCACTTTGAAACCTTTTCCAGAGCAACAGCCTTCACAGTGCATATTGGGCAATGCTTTCTGTGTGCATAAGCTACACGGCCCCTGGCAAGGCTGGTTATTGCCTACTCTCCAAACTGATTTGTGCGTCATTCCCTCGCCACCAGCCGACCAACGCTCAACGCTCAAAAACTGCTGAGCTAGCCCACAACTGTTGAGACAATTTAAAACCTCAGTTCTCTGGTGTAGTATGCCCACCAGATACGTATTTGAGAGTTTCTGTAAAGTTAATTTTGGGGTGGATGGTTGTGAAGGAAAATGCAGACGTATGGGTGGATTGTTTTCTTACATTTCAATGACTTATTTTCCATTAAATCCTAATTGGAAAAATGTCCAGTGACCTGTGTGGATTACAATGACCATAGCATTTTTACAGTATCACCGGAAACTCTAAACTATATAACATTAGATGTTGGCCGTATCAGTGGTGAAACTTAAATAAATGATTGATTGCTACCACCATCATTAATCCAAACCTGGGTGATTTATACAAATTTCACCATGGTTCTTGACATACGTGTCAAAGTTGTAGAGGCATTCAGTGAATCAAGAATTGCAAAATAATATGGCAAGCCTTTAGTCATTAAGTCTAGATTTTGCCATCTTCAAATTGTTTCAAATATAGAAACTCTTTGTAATTGTCATACATGAGTCATTTATATGTTCATTTCCATTTCTGGGTTTTTCCAATAATTGTACAGCATATAGGTATTAGTCAGAGCTCCAGCTACAATATGTCACCACTCCTGAGGTCTTGTTAATAATAATAATTAACGAGGTCGTGTTAATAATAGTTCATGACTAAGTGTATTCAACACATTCTTTATACTCAACATATATATTATACAGTATATGTTGTATGTATTATTTTTAAAAAGTGTAGTCATTCTTGAGAAAGCTTGTTGATATTTTAATTTGATTAGAACACAAACTCCTCTCCCTTCAATGCAGGGTGCTCATAAGTTCGGCCCTACACAGTGGAAACGCATTGTGAAGGCTATAACAGTTCAGGTGCAAAAACCTTTATGTCCGTCTGCCAAAAAGTAGCAATTAGCAACTTAAAACAGCTATATTTATTAGGTTTCCAAATATGGGTTCACTCATTTCACCTTTACTACAATGCTGCGTGTCATTGAATACGAATACATATTTTCCAAAAACGTAACAAATTATTTAAATACTTATAATTTGAAAAGAAAATATGTCAGATGGATTTAGAGAGGTTCTTGCATCTGAACTCTTCAGATATTTGTGCTCTTATTTACACAGCCAGGGTTCTAAAACAAGCGCATTCTAATGCATTGTTGCAACACTGTGTGGAACCAACTCCCTCACACTGAAGGAAGTAAATGTACATTCCCAGGTCACACTTAGAACTGCCAGTAAGCACATTTTAGGGGAGTTCCGGCTGAAGAATACACTATAACCTGGTGTAACCACACCAAAAATGCCATCCAGAGTGGCGACCAGGGTTTCCAGGCTATGTTTTCAGTAGAAATTGAACTTAGAGCAAAAGTCTGGCAGAGCCAGGCTAGAAGAAATCCATCCCTTGTTAAAGTTACATCTTACAGGATTGATTAGTTATTTATTTGTTTACGTTTGACCGCTGGCCCTCTGCTGCGGCCTTCTACAGCTACAGTACAGTGCCCTTTCCTATTATCTTTCAGGCACTCTGACTTAAAGTAGCATAGGGAAACTACTCACACACCACCAGCAACTTCTTTATTCCTTCTGTGTTTTTCTAGATCTCTCTAATCTCGGCCTTTTCTATATTTCATGGGTCTCTAATCCTCTTGTCTCTGCCCCTCTGTCTCCATCTACGTCCGATTTCAATTTTTGTGTCTGCCGATATATAGGCTGTGAGCCGGCCCCGGGGCACTCCCCATACTTTATAACCTCGCCTTCATTACGCAGTCCGCCGCGGCTCGCCATAAATGAAAAAGTGAACACAGAGAAAGGAGGGAGAGGGAGAAGAGAGGAGTCTGGAAGAGAGGTCTGGAGAGCAAGGGAGAGGGGCTGAGGAACATGTAACAACGTGATGGCGCAATGGAGAGAGGCTTGAGAAAGGGCAGGTGGAGGAGCGATGGTGCAGGGGGAGACTGATAGAAATATCAAGAGAAAGCGATAGAGAGAGAGACAGAGAGAGAGAGATATACTGACACGGACAGGGAAGGGGAAAGAGAGAGGAAGAGCAAAGTCATAAAATCCAAGTTGGAAGTTATTGGAGGCTGGGTGGATGAAAAATGCTGTGGCCATAAAATAATATTAGAATTGGTCTGGCCCTATGTCGTTGATGAATACGGATGCAGCCCGGTGGGGTCTTGGGGGGGGGGGGGGGTGGAAGCTGGCTAATTTGAACAGCCGCCCTACCTGGGAGGGCAGTAAAAAATATATATTAAAGGCAATAAAATGAAAGGTTCACTGTCAGTTGTTTGGTTTATGGCCTGCATTTCCATCTCACAGTGAGTTAACAGTTGAGCGGGACATCCATTCACCACAGGAATGGCTAACAGCCAGACGAGCCAGCCATTAGAACAATGTTTAGCTTAATGTATCGTGCCTATCAAAACAGAATGGTGGCATTACGAGTATTCTTTATGACTATTCGTCAAATCAAAAGTGTGTAACAGTAAACAATGGAAAAATAAATAATGGGTAATGTGTGCTTGTTCTAAACAGTGTAAATTATTGCAAAAAATATATATACATTTGGAATATGAACACATTGATCATATGAATGATCAATATATCCTTGTAATGTCTATGTTCGCACATTTTTTCTGAGATGTTTTTTTTATTTTTAAGTTTATAATTCCTCAATTTACTTAATTACGCAGCCTACACATTAGATATTCCGCCAGCAATAAATGTAAAAGACAAATAAAAAAGAAAACTTTTATCAATGATTTACACCATCCTGGCTCTGAAACCATATTGAATTTGGATTGAGCTTGTCTATTCAATTTCAGGTTTGAAAGTGATGCATTTTCACTGATTGCACCAATATTCTGATTACTAATGATTTGCACATCCTTCTACTCAGTGTCAGTTCATCAATGTGGGGTACTGGGATGCCGCCCTCCTCCGAATATCTAGAGAAGAAAGTCTACTGTACTTTCTTAAAGAAGGCTGCTTCAACCTATGGCAAGCAGGTGATCTGAGGCTGCTCTCTAATTGGTTCTTTCATATTTTCCTCAGACACTCCCATTTTAGTTAGCAGCAAATAGGTATTGTTTTCATGTTTCTTGGTCTAATGTGATTGGACAATTCATGTTCATGCAAATTAATATTTCATTCCTGCTCCTTAGTTGGCCAGTACCTTTACATTAAGAGATGGAAACTTCCAGTAGAACCAAGGAAATCATAGAAGATTAGTTAATCTAGTTAGAAATACTTAATTTCTTGCTAATTAGATAATCTGTGGATATGCACGATGATCGCCGTTGATTCACAGTACTGTAAAAAATAGATATTGTTTTCTACATAGATAGATAGATAGGTAGATGTAGATAGATGAAAGAACAAGATAATCAGATTTGGTTAGGTTACTTTTTAAATGTAATCCGTTACAGTTACTAGTTACCAAACTTTATTTAAATTCTTGATTGACGTTAATTGAAAGTTTAATTAGAGAATATCCAATTGTATTATGCATTTGTCTTATACAAACTTCCATTTTATATTTGAAAGTAGTCCTAGAAGTAATCATCTAATTTAAAAAATACCTGTAATCTGATTACACTATTTTAGATGGCAATTGTAAAGGATTACAGATACAGTATTTTCATAATAAGATTACAAGTAACTGATTACATGTAATCAGTTACATCCAAGCCCTGAAGATAATGAAGTAAAAAATGAATGAATGACGAGAAATCCCCGGTAGAATCCACCAATCAAACGGAGCCCTCTGTCGTGTCCACACAAGCTATAGCGGCTTTATTCACCGCGCTTTGAAATTAGAGCTCTCTCTGTGCCTCCAGCCGTTTGCACTCTTTCATCAATAATCCTTACTGGCGGGGGCCACTAATACCAGGAAGTGAAGATGGCTGAGCAAAGGGTCTGAAAGAAATCTGATCAGCAGTATTGATTGGATGGTATTGAATAGACCGCTGGACATATAAATTACTGCATCATCATTGTAACGCTTTTATATCACATTTCAGAATGTCATCATCAGGCCACAGGCCCTCAAACCCTCAAGTAAAAGGGCATATTAATGACGCCCTCTCTCTATGTACTGTACTGCAGTATGCTTTGCTGCAGTATGTCTTACTAAGGTATGGCAGTGTGTTCCTGGACCATTGTCATCAAAGACAAATTCCTGGTACTTGGTGAATAAAACAATGGCGGTTCCCTTCCGCAAGAAATGCAATCTATTACTTATGGTACATGATCATAGCCCGCCGCCTCCCACTCGTCCAGTGATCTCCATCCCGAGCAGGTTCCGGGAGGAGCCATAGAGGGGGAGGGGACATAGAGTTCGGCGTCCACGAAGATTGCGTGCTGGAGTCGTCGGAAGACGATCTACCCCGACGACGGGGCTAGCACAGTAGCTTTGCACCGTGGCTGAAGGGTCACTTCTGGACATAGAATTATGAGAGGAGCCCCTTGTCAAGGCCCTCCCCTCATCCCACTCTTCCCTGAGGTCCATGGGGAAGTTAAAGAAAGGGTGGACTCCTTCCACCCCTTGAACAGGTCAGCGGAACAGGTCTCAGTCCAGCCACCGCCAACAGCAGGGTCCATCGGCGACACAGCCGAAGCCCTGAATGAGCTCTAAAGAGGAGCGGGGCAGATATGAACAGGCCGGAGAGTTTTGTTTTTCCCCCCTTGACACAGGGCTGGAGAGCACATTATGCGACCAGCTGTATGTGTGCTTTGGCACCCAAGCCAGAGGTAAGCCTCTGTCCAAGGGGCGGCTGTCGCACTGGCTGGTTGAGGCAATAGGGCTGGCCTACAGGTCCCCTGGAAGTCACGCTAGGCCTGCATGCCCACTCGACTAGATGGGACTCATCTTCCTGGGCTTTTTTCAAAGGGGTTTCGGTGGATGACATGTGTAGAGCGGCGAGCTGGAGCTGCCCGCACAGTTTTGTGTGATTCTACGTGCTGGATGTTACCAGACCCTCCATGACCGATGGAGTTGTTGGAGCATGTGACCCAGTAGTGTCAGCCACATACTGTCTCAAAAGCATTCTATGACATTCCTGTCATGTCCATTAATTCCACATGACATATGCTTAAGGAAGGGGGACTGAGGTCCCCTTTCTACCAGCCCCAACATCCTTCACAGTCTTTGGGTCTATGTTAGGCTTCACACAGGGGTGTTAGTGATGCTGTGCAGATGTTTGGGAATCCCCTCAGTCTGCCACCATACTGGTCACGGGATTGTATATGGTCCCATAAGTAATAGATTGCAGTTCCTACAAAAGTGAACGTCTCGGATGTATTCACATCCTCGGATCCCTGAGTAAGGACCAGATCTGCGGTACGGTGCGTCCCGAGGCGCTCAGCTGCAAAAAGAGGAAGTTGAGAGGTCAAGGCTATTTATGCCCCAGGGGGCGGGTCAAGGGTGCAGCTTTGACCTCTCAGCCATTCGGCGTGATTGTTTTTTTGATTGGATTACCATGATCACATGATCATGTACCATAAGTAATAGATCTGGTCCCTACTAAGGGAACCGAGGATGTGAAAACATCCCAGATGTTTTGAACCCAGCCAGGCACCCCACTTCCTGTTGCAATACTCTCTATAACAACCTAAATATGAAGTACAGCAATCCCAAATTAGCTTGTGGAATGGTTTATGAAATCAAAATCACTTGATTTATTGAGCCTACTCTTGATACATGTTCCTGCTCAATCCATTTTTCTTCCTTTTGTGTTGCTGTGTCATTCTGTGATGCTGTGCGCGTCACACGGGAATCTGGCTATGAGCCACTTGATTTATACCAGCTCATTCCAGTGTAATGGGTATTTTCTCCCAGAAAAAAAATAACAGCATGTGCTTCAAGAGCCTTTCCGAAGGTCAAGATAATGCCAGGCCTACACTACATTGTATAACCTTCATAGAGGAGAGATTGCCAATAAATAAGGGACAGAAGGGGGAAAAGCACATTTTAGATAAAGCTGGCCAAACTATGAGGACAAGTGGAGCGATCTTATCTGTTCACAGTGTGAGGAGCACATTATAACCAAACTACAGTTTACTTCCCGGCATTGTACAAGTATGCACTTGTGCATCTCTGTGTCAATGCTACAACAATTTATTTCTTTTATATTTTACACATATTTTACATATTAAACAGTGCAAATAGTTTGGACAATTAATAAAAAAATTATTTTAAGACATTCAACCTTTATTTATCGCAACCTTCTTTATTGCATAGGCCTCTTTCACATGCAAAGAAGAATTTCTGAAGTGCATCCCAATTTCCGGTTTCATCCTGTTTACGGTCCTTACGTATGCATTAGGGTGGAGTAATGAGTGCTGCAGACACAGGTACTATACTCCAAAAAGTTGGCCCCTCATCCCTCCAAATAGCATGATACATTTCTTCTTGAGGTCCTCGTCTGCTGGAAAGCAATGTAAACTAAGATATGACTGTTTACTGCTAGAAATGGTACTTAAAGGTACGCAACAATCATAGAACTTTAAGCCCTCTTCCTTTGCAGCATTTTTAATACGTATACAATCCCACCGGACTGAAGCGCATCAGTTAGTAGTCGTACCCCGTCGTACCCCGGTAAAGCGCAAGTGGAAGTCGTACCCCGGAAATGTGAAAAAGGCCTATTTGACTTTTATATTGGCGAGTGTTACCGTGGTAATAACAAAGATTTATAAACAAGGAAGTCTGGAAAGCACAAACAACGTAAAAGTCTTCAGTATGTGTACCTGGATGGTCAACTGTACACGGTAAGTGCATGTTTCTATTGGACGTCTGTAGGGAGGCAGAAATAGTTCTGTTCTGGTTGTTTCACTTCCAGCTAGAAGTCGCAGGTTCAAGCACTGGAGTTGGTCTACCTGTAAACATTCTTGAGAAAGATGCTAACCGTTTCTTCTGATTTAAGGTAGCTTATTTGAGGTCATGGCTATACACTAAATACCAATAGTAGTTTTACAGCTCAATTATTCATCCAATCCATGCTGGCAATACCATTTACTCGATATTAAATCGGCCTGTCAGAAAAGGGAGAATTATGTTTTCTTTTTTCCTTTATTTATTTATAAAAACATCACTTAAAATTACACATCACAGGACAAAAACTCCATTAGACAGTGTTTTGACTGTTTGGCTATCACACACTCTATATATTTAGTTTACCAAGTCTTTGTGAGGGACACTCCCTATATCTCCCTTTTTATATCTCTACATCTTTAATTGCCTTGCTATTCATTTGTCTGTCAGCCTTTTTATTTTCCACACAGTTTATTTATCTCACCCCATGCGACAATTTAGAGACCCTGCCAAGCATTTCAATCCCTTGTTCCTCAATTATGCATGAGATGTCTGTCCCAGTCCCTGTGACAAAGCAACTGTAAACTGTGAAGATCTTGTTTCAGTTATTTTACTGTTACTATCGTTTAACTTTACTAGCAATTATCTGTGTAGACAGAATGGTGGATTCCTGATCAAATCACCAATTACTTTAATTAATTATGTGATTACTCCACCCTGAATCTATCATATAAATGAAAGAATGAATGAGATAAATGAAAAGCTGTGGAAACCAAGTATGAGTTAATTGAACTAATTAATTATAGCCCTTGAATGTAGCTTTTATTCCAAAGTCAACACACTGACATTTGTGATGAAATATTCAGCTGGGTCACTGTATGTAATGAACCAAATCTATCATTTTACCCCCCCAACCTCCATTGGCTTCCATTGTTTCACACAACATCAACTCAAGTCTACATACAGTAACTGCATGGTCAAAACATCTTAAGACACTTTAGAATTATGTTTTTGGCATACAATGGAACCCAGGGGATGTTAGAAAGAAAGAGATATATTTACTAATTAAATACAATGGCCAAATATAATATTTCACTTTGAACATCAGTCCTCCCATTTCTTGCTGTTATTATGCTCTACAATACCTTTTGCTTTAACTCTCACCAAAGGAAAAGAAAATAGCTGACGCCAGTGCACCTTGGTAGCCTCTTCTCCTTTTGTGTTATTATATATCTTTAAGAATCCGAATTGTCCATAGTGTTTTTATTTTGTTTTATGAAGTTAGCTATTTTTAGAGATTTACAGTCATTATGTTCTTTCCCCTTACTCCTCTACAACAACTCAAAATATGACGTCCTTTTGACCAGCGGCTGTGCTACTACTCGTAGCTTACATTAGCTACCGGTACTACCATCGGGTAAGCTTGATTCGACACCAAGCCTTCCATCACCCATATGGCGAAATCAAAACCAGAGGGCCTATGTTGTTTATTGGGACATATTTTACTCATATTTTACTCACACATATTCTACTTCTACTCTCTGAAGTTGACACTAGTTTCTTAGTACTGCCTGGGGTACCTTATCTGTTTATTCCCCAACAATGTTGACACGTACACTTAGAAGCTTCCCTGCTCTGAAGTGATTTGACTGTGACACAAAAAGCAGCTTCTGCCCAGCCTCGGGATTCATGTCAAAGCCCACATGTCCAAATCATTCAGGGTGCACAGTGGGACTAGACCCTTTTAGCTCGATCCTTCTTCATTTGTCAGGTAGTGAGTGAGTGATCCGGTGACTATGCATGTGTTTTGTGTGTGATTGAGTCACTGTCCATCTGTCTGTTTACAACATACACTGTATAAATAAATGGACCAACCACTAGCGTAGCCAGAAAAAATAAAAAGAGTCCTGTTTAGTATTTCAACGAATTCCTCATTGTAAGTTTAACGTCCGACTTGGTCATTGAGTTACGTAGTGGGTCGTCATACATATTAATCAAAATGACAAGCAGGCAGGTACTGACGCAGTTAGCCAGCGCTGTGTCAAATACTTTACG
This sequence comes from Amblyopsis rosae, assembly GCA_025399935.1. Taxonomy (NCBI): domain Eukaryota; kingdom Metazoa; phylum Chordata; class Actinopteri; order Percopsiformes; family Amblyopsidae; genus Amblyopsis; species Amblyopsis rosae. The sequence continues at coordinate 14,212 of JAODTR010025106.1, forward strand.
TAGGTAAAGGCTGGCTCTGCGAGACTTGGTAGAATCACTGCCGGAATCACTATACATTTAATGTAAAGGCGACCGGCATGCAATGGCGTCCATCACTCTCGCCATTCACCAGCAAGGAAACCTGAGACACAACCACAGCAACATGCAACCCACCCCCCATATTGCCACTCATACAGACCAACGAATAGTGGCAGCAGGAAGGTGTCCGTTTAGCCCCCCTATCCCGTGTACATCCCATCCTAAAGCCGCATGTGATTTACTGGAATACAACTGTCCCAGTGGAAAGGCACTCAGGGGATACAACAAAGTGCCCTTTAACAATGGACATGGTATTAACAGAGCAGGGGAGACGTATACAGTGATTCCTGCATAATGAAGTAATGGGCACATGGGCTAGTGACTGTGACGGCTTAATGTTTAAGGAACAGGCGGTGCTGATATGCTCAGACAGCATATTAGACATTAGCGGTTCTCAATTTGAAGGCATTTCTCAGAGGGAGATTTGGTGTCTGGGATTTCCCCTTAGGTGAATGTTAAGCAAGCTATACTCTTCACCTTTAGCTTAGCTAGCACTCCACCAAGCTACTTACTCATTTTCTAGATAAGCAGTCTTACTCTTACTTGTGTAAAATATTCCAAAAATAATAATAGGCTTAAATTTGTGTCACTGATATATTTCAAAAATGATAATCTTCTCTGGATTTGATTGGCTCTGTTGAATAGGTGCACATTGTGTTAGGCATGCAGACAAGTGTGACTTACAGTGACTGTACTGTCTGATGTCTTTAATCTTAATTGAAATGTTTACATTATGTCTTGTGGAAGATTCTCACCATCTCTGCCTTTGTGTTTTATTATTTTAAGTTAAGAAAAAAAGAAAAAAATATCTATTTACATTAAAACAAAGCCTTGTTCGTTTATCTTTCTTTTTCTCCGAGTGTGGTGGACGGGAGATGCTGTCACGATCCTGGAGGCTGTGGGTATGGTGCGGCTCCAGCCCGGTGATGTCATCGGGGGAAGTTGCTGCCTTGGTCAAGGACAGCGTGTCGATGGCGATGTTCCCTAAGCTAAAAAGAGAACTGTGTGCAGAGCCAATGGATGTGTGTTGGTCATCTCCTGCTCGGTGGAGGAGTGTTGTCAAAAATAGATGCTGACATGGTCCTGGACTATGTATGGATGGCGGTGGCTACTGCTGCAGAAGCCAAGTCTCCAATTCAGACAGGCGCTACGGTTGTTGAGCGGTCCTGGTCGTGTCTAGTGATATTGGACATTTCCTTGGACCTGGGACTCAAGTGGCAGCTGTCAGTGTAAATCTGACCTGGGACTCCTGTGGCGTCTGTTAATGCTACAATTGACAGACCACTCTTAATTAACTAACTTACAAAACGCTTTAAATCTTTCTGATGTGTTAGTTCTTATTTACGGCACAATGTGGACTTTATTATACATAGTATTAATGCTACATTTGGTTTGCCCACCATCACCTATTGCATCTTAACCGTCCTGGAGGGGTGGATTCCTCCCTCAATAGTCCCTTTACAAGGTCTCTTTGCTTTTTTTCCCCCATGTGGTTTTAATGGAGGTTTTTCCTTGCCAGGGGGGAGGAGCAGGTTAACATGTGAAATGTATGTTGTACAGCCCTTTGAGACTGCAACGTGATTAAGGGCTATATAAATACAATTCACTTGACTTTTAAAAATATGTATTTAAATAGGGGTTTGAAATGGGGGTTGGAATTCAGTTACATTGCTCTCCCAAATGACTGATGATTTAAGTATTATACACAAATACAGCACCCTATAAATTGCACCACGTACCTAGTGAAGGACATTGCTGAAAATGCATAGAAACATACAGTATCAACATTGTCTTCAAAAGTGTTCACTTGACCACCAAATAGATATGTTTTTCATGGTGATGAATACAAGAAATGCTCAACTTTTTGCTGCATATTGGTTTCTACTTTTGGAACCAACACCTGCTACTAATTACCAAGAAAGACTGAATCAGGGTGAATGTTTTACTACAGTTTAGAATGTTGTAGCAGCATGCATGTTTGGTTGCAGAATGTAAGATATTCAATTGTAACATCCACTCTTAAATTCAAAGCAAGTAAAAGGGCATGCCAAACCTATTGGGAATAAAGGGGTTTTATAGGATAGGACTTGCACAAATGTGTTTTGTGTTGTCATCTTAGCAAAACAATTAACACCTACAGGATGTTTCTTATACTACCAAGAATGTTCTGTGTAGACTCACAGAATGTGAGAGTTCTATGACATCTAGCAGCAGTACATTATGTTGTAGAAAAGTACAGCAGCTCTAGCTTGATGGAAAATGTATGTTATTTGAATATTGACAATAACAAAATTATAAAATTACACAGTCTGTATCCATTAATGCAAACAAAAAGGAAGCCAGATTTCTGCAAGATCCCATAACCACCAATGCCCTTCTAGACCAAGGTTAGTGATTAATTTCCATCCAATGCACCATGCACTCATGTCTCATGTCTCATGTGTCATGGCTATATCCATGACATCTGAGTGGGTATTAGGCTATAAGGGTAAACAATATGTGACGGAAATTTATAACAGGAGATTAAAAACACAATACACACTCACAGAAATGAAATTAAATATTGAAAGCTTAGCCTTTTCTAAAAAAATATCAAATAAAATAATACATTTATTTAAAAAAGACATTATCACAGGCCAACCTGGATCTTTGCAACCACACTAAACAAGTGTATCCATCTGAATCTTGCTCATAATACTGTAGAAATCAATAATTATAACTTTCTTGGCCTTACAAATACAAATATTAAGAAGGCTGCTCACACACAAGTAAATGCATGCATATGGTTGCACATTAACACAAACAGGCTACATTGAGTGTTTGCAGTGGCAGACAGAATAATTTTTTATGTATTCCAAATAACTTGGAGGTCAAAGAGATGTCCACCGGGAGTTTATACAGTAGCAAAGTGCTAATGAATCAGACCCAGTGTTAGTCAGCAGCAAGATTATTCTTCCAGTTATTGTCATGAGATGGAAAGCAACACCATTCTATTTCAAATGAAGACAAACACCATTTCAGATGCATCACCTTTTTCACCTCCCGTAAACCATGGGTATATTTTCTGCAGGGCCAACATTGTTCTGCTATAAACAATACAATACGACTACTATGTATACATATATTTGTTTCTAACCCTCTAACTCGTACAATATAGTGTGTACATGCATATTATTTTGACTTGTTTTGCATATTCTCCTCATCTGTAGACTTGCTAGATTCTTAAAAATGTCCTAATTTGAAAGATATGTGCAGTTCAGATGGGAACACAATAAAAGGAATGCTTCTGAATACACGCGTGTGTTCACGCACGTGCACACATATGCACAAATGTTTAGAAACAATCATATTATAAGAAAGGTAATGAAATTAAAAGGTAGATTTTGAACTGTCAATAGCTGAACATCGATAAAGTAGCTGATAACGGCGTGCAAACATCCATTTACATGTAATATGTGCAACACTAGCAATTTTACAGTAAACAAACCTACTGTATACAAAGCTATATACAGTATGACAAACCTATAACAGTACCTTCTAAGGAGCTAATAAGGCTGGATACTGGATACACAGTTAGTACATATTTTACCACAGACATAGACAGACATACAGTTTCTGAAAATGCTTTTGATTGAAAAAGCAAATCTATTCCTAAATTCCCACCTTGCTGCATCTAAAAATAATCCAATAAACAGAAAGACTCTGCACTGCACAAACGGAAATGGATTTGTTTTGAGAAAAAGTGAAATGCATTATTGCTCCATAACAGTAACTCCTTCGCTGAGGCTTAATACGTCATAATGCGTCATGTATGTGCACGCACACGTGCACACATGCCATCAACGCGTTCCAATGATATTCATCTGCCACTGCTTCAACACTTTGTCCGGTGAGCTCTATGGGATAAAAGGGCTGACGAGGCACTCTGATGGCTTGGTGCACTGGTGCTGATAATAATCATATTCCACCCCTCATAGTGATCAAATGAGAAATCCGAGGTATATGGCTCTCCCCTTTTGCCAAGGGCCCATTTGTATTTCACATTGTGGGTTTAATTATAACATTTACATATTTGACCAGGGGTGAGATAGTGGTAATGAGAATCTTTTAGTGGCAAGAGAGAGCACAAAAGTGCCATCACTGGGCTTATCTATTGCTGTGTGCGTGCGGTAAGGATCTATGTTTGCTATACAGTAGTACAGAACTGACAAATCCATGAGTGCTGTGCCTAAACTTTTGTGAGTTGTTTCTGAGCCCGAATGACACATTCGTATCTCTCACCGTAGGCTATTTTACCGCTGTGCCAAGCGGTGAGCAAACTGGACAAGTTGAAACGCCCGATTTGGAACAGCACAGTACGTTGGTGGTGACAAGAGACATCTTATTACAGGGATTGTTGAGTACGTAGAAAAGTTTTCAAATGAGAAATAAAAGGTTATTTTATACAGATTTTCTGCAGATTTCCATTTTTTCTGCAGTAGAAGTCAGATGTTAATGCACATTTAACATTTGCAGCTCTGTGAAATGAAGTACTTTAAATTCTCCTCTTCTGACAGCTCTTCTCTACTGAAGGCTCCCTAAAGAATGAGGCACTGATTCAGAAACCATAAGGAGTCATTCAACCGTGTTTGCTTTGGACTGGTGACAAAGAGGTAGCTTGCTATAACCAGCCCCAAAATTCACTTTTTTGTTGGAAAGTGTGTACGCAGTTATTGCCTCCTATTGGAGCAGCCTATACTCCCTCGGCATTGCTGTACAGCTGTTTTCTTCGCATGTATCGCTTTATTTAGCTCAATCACCATTTTAAAAACAAAGAGTTCAAAATTATTGCACTGACCCAAACCTCACTGGTCGCTGATTGGTCCACGGAGGTGTTTGTGCAAACACTATAGCAACCAGGTTTCCAGACTATAATCTCAGTGACAATTGAGCTGAGAGAAATAGTCGGGGACAGGCTAACAGAAAGCTTTAATTTAAAAAACTCTATCGATATGAGAAAATACACAACCATGCATAGTCAGACAAAAAAGCATATTCACTAAATAATGTTTAATTTGAGGCTTCTGTAGTCACTTTCAATTAAGGCAACAACACTGTCATAATATATTTTTATTCTGCTCTCTCTTCCTTACACAGTATTATTGTTTTAATATATGCTGTATAGTCAGATATGATCTGGCAATGCCTAAGACAACAGTACTTTTATTTTTTTAAGGAATCCGTATCATAAAAAAGAATAGTGTGGGTTATGACAAATACTTGCCACTTGACTTGGATATATCCCATGATTCCTGATAATATAAAAATCTGTTAATATAAAAAAAGATCAACAAGGACCTGTGAATCTAATAAAAGAGCAGTATCCTATTTATTAAGTTTTACATCTTTCAATATTGGACCAGAATAGGTTCATATACTGTAAAAAGTTATTCTTTTTAAGTAGTTTAAAAGAAAATGAGCAATAAAAGTGGATTTATATGACATTATCTGGCACTAGTCACACTAAGGGCTGGTTCATAGTCTACGCAAGCTACGCGGACGCATATGCATCAAGCTATGCAAGGAGAGTTTGATACTTGCGTAGCAAAATGTGTTGTGTCCTCATATTTGTTTTTGTAACGCATACGCATTAAATGTCATTTAATTGCAAAGGGTTACAGTAGTATAAACCATTTCATAAACCAATGTAAAAAGAAACATGTCATATATAACATGGTTACTCTCTGGCTGCATTCTTTTAAAGGCAGGGTCAGTCATTCTTCCTAACTTTACACGTCGATATAGGTTGTGAAGGCGGTATTCTGCACAGCTACTTTACAAAGTCTGGACAAAATAAGTGTGAAAGGCATGAAGAGACACCACCTTAAGAGACATGCTTGTAACAGAGGTTAGCCAGTTTTAGCGTTCTTGCTGGCGTACCCTTTCTGTGTTCAAGTCCGGAGGGAGGCGATCTCCATGCGAGAGCAGTTACATTACATAATGTGCACATGTTAAACAGGTCTCTCCAATTAATTTGCGACTGCGCATGTAAACACAGGACGATATTAGATATAACTTCCAATGTAAGCAGTTAATCCGATATCTTTAATCGGAATGATTTCAATCAGAATGACAAAAACGTGCACATGTAAATTCAGGCATTGATGAATGAGTCAGAGGCTGTGTTCAGAACTACTACTACTACTACTGCTAAAAAAAGCACTGTACAGTTTCACAATGTTAGTGTAAACTGGGTTACAAACTGATGCTACCCCCATTTTCTCCAGGCTTGGCTCAAAATCTGGATTCCCAGGTCCCCTCCTCATCTTTTCCCGCTACTCCTTTATGGAGACACATCATCACACCTGTTCCCCATTCCCCAGTCCCACAAATCCCATAATAATGTTTTTATCGTTTAGATAAGAAATTGCATCATATTTGCTTTGCACTTTGTTATTATGTATACCTTCACTCATACTAGGCATCGTCATGAGGCGCCGTTTGCGGAACATAATGACACTTTTGGTGCAGTTTATGATCTGAACCAGTGGCCACAAAACATCCAAAAAACATGTCAGGTTCACTCTCTCCTGTCAGTGCCATTGACCAGAGACACTGGCATATATCTGGGGTTGGTCCCTGGACGCTGCCCACTGCTCTCTTGAGAAATGGGTTAAATGCAGAGGATGAATTTTGCTACATGTATGTTTATGTGACAATAAAAGCACCTTTACTACCAATGTAGTAACTTCTTTGCAACAAATATGTCCTTACTAGTTGTCCCGATAGTGTCACTGAGCTTTCTTATGGCACTCTTAAGCTGGGAACTCGATCTACAGACACTAAATCTTTTTCATAGACAAAACAAATTAAGTTCTAGAGACCACTCTTAACGCTTTGCACACCTTTTCTCATATAGGCCAATGCACACATATTGCCTACAGTATACTGTACACTGACACAACACCACTGCAGACTTAAGGGCATTATTTTAACAAGGTTGCCATGCTCCAACAAGGCTCAGGGTTATTTATTATCCCGCGGTATGAAATGTTTATGATGAAGTGAAGCATTCCCTTTTATCAGAGCCACAGCGTGACAGGAATACTGGGATGCAGGAAGGAAACAAGGAAGCGGAGCATGGCAGTGTGAAAGCAGAGAGTGCTAAATGTGTGTACTGTGAGTGTCTGTTGAGGGGGAATGGGGACACAGAGACGCGTCGCTAAAGGCGCGGCCACTTAAAAAGCGCGTTGATAAACCCCCGATCACACAGTGATACACTGCTTGCACCAAAGAGAACGGCTACCTGGGCCAACTGTCACTTTGACGAACAGTGCGACTCTGCGCCTTGCACTGAAATGTTGAGAGTATTTTAACTTTTAGGCGTGTCTAAAAAACGCTAAGAAAACACCTGGCGTGGCGCCATAAAAAAACCGCAGGCCAGTCGTGCCGTACCATAGGAAAACAATGGTTTTGCTGGCGATGCGTTTCTAGCGACGCGTCTCGGTGTGATCGGTGCCTAAGCGTAGTCTTTGCATGCAAAGATTAACATGCCTAATGTGTAATAGTGTGTAAGATCTAGTGCTATTATATAATTTCTAAACATGGGCAGGCTATTTTATATGCCTACAGGTCCATGGGCAACATTTGTCTCCAATCAGCGTGAAATCGCGTGTACTGCAGTGTCTGTTCTATTATTATATATTGATTTCTAAACTGTAAATCTGGGCAAATGTGCACTACATTACCAACAAGTGATAACATATAGCCTTTAGACCACCTAGCAAATAAATGCTGCAGTAGGTGAACTATTTATCCTTCTGACTGTCATATGTGCACTATGCCTACAGTACAGTATGTACTGTAATTTAGTAAATTAGCGACTGAATCATTGGCGACTGAATGACATAAGCAAGACAAATTTGGCCAAATTAACAAGTGATGTGTGTGGGAGGACAGTGAGCAAACATTTGAAAAAGAGTACTGGAATCATGAGATACCAGCCTGGGTATTGTCCATGGTATTGTCCATTCCTACTGGGAACTTTCCATTGAAATATGTTTGGAACCCAGTTAGTGAACTACAATACATATCAATCAGAATTCAGGTGGGACTCTGAATATGACCATCAAACATTTGTTGTTCTGATTATCTAAAGGTGTTCTAGTTTAATAACCCAATCTATTGACAAAACGGACTCTGAATGGAGAATAGAACAAATCGTTGAGCTCACAAAATCAGGATGGTCCCTGAAGCTATTCTGAAGCTATTCTTAAACAATAGCCCTATTGTTTAAGAATAGCTTCAGCAGGATTTGCACAAGAAGCACACCACAATAGTTATAGGGACCCATCTTACACTAACTTTGCTCTACTGTTATTTGCAGTGTGTGTTGCTAAATGTGTGTACATTTGATCTGCTCTTAATACTTAGCAATCCATCCACCTCTGTAGTGAACAGCAAAGAACAGTCATATTCTTACAGTACCTTCGGCCAGTCTTCAAAAAATTAGGTTTCTCTATTTAGTGTCCACATACAGTATTTTTGAATGTTATTAATAATTTATGGAAAGAGATATTATAATTGGTGTCATCTTGATGTACAGCAGGTACCATAGATGAATGTACTTTAGAACAGGTGAAAGCCAATACATTTGAATAAAAGGCACATCCATTTAAAATAGATACAGTATGTACAGTAAAGGTCACTTCACAAGCATCTGTGTGTTTGCTTGAGTGTGTGTGTGCGCGTGTGTGCGCGTGCGTGTGCGTGCACACAATCTGTCAGTCCAAAAGCAGTCCATTACAATCTGCATTATAGTCAGTTTATGGGATTATATAAATTACAGTACACTACACCACCACACCAACTATAAAATGTCCAGCACATGGTCACAGCTGCACACACACACACATACACACACACATGCCTGCATGCCAGTGAAGCAATCGTCTCAGAGTGACATAAGAACGTGTGGAGATATAATCTCTCGACCTAGTCCTGGGTCTTCCCCGAGGCCTCCTCCCAGCTGGACGTGCCTAGAACACCTCCCAAGGGAGGCGCCCAGGG
>JAODTR010025127.1:6717-23330 GCA_025399935.1 Amblyopsis rosae
GGTCTGACCCGGGTGATGTAGAACGTTCTTCCCCTCTAACGGCTGGGTCTGACCCGGGTGATGTAGAACTGTCTTCTGCTCTAACGGCTGGGTCTGACCCGGGTGATGTAGAACGTTCTGCTGAGGCTGGACGTAGGTCTTTCTCCTTGGCGGTGCAGAACACATCACCAACACGACTCTAACTTCTGCTTTGCTGTGGTGTTTTCTAAAGGGTGTCCAGCCTTCATCTGGAGTTAGACAGATCCCTCTTCACGTCTGTCCTTGTCATAAAATGTTCTGGAGGTAAAATGCCCAAACAAACCTCACACCCGTGAAGGTCAGATTAACATAAACCCAAGTATGTACATCACCAAATAACTAACCAATTACATTAAATATACTTTGACGGGTGTAATATTAATGAGGCATATTATTATCCATCATGTTTTTTTTAAATCCTATTTGGTATAATTGTCTACAATGAACTCTGGCAGTTTATTTGACTAATCTACAATTAGTCAAATAAACTGCTTGAGTTTGTTGTAGCAACATTTGCTTTGTCAGATTTTTTTTAAATAATTTGTGAATGTAAATTTGTGTGCTATTTGCTAATTCATTTAATGTGACTGTTATTACCTGACTAGAACATATTGTTTGATGTGTTTGATTCACATATTCTGCAGTAGTTCTCAGAATTATGTTATTGTCTGTAAAGGATCTGAAATTACCAAAAATCTAGATCATATTGATTTGCCACATATTTGCTGAGATCAGCATACTGATTATAGCAATAGAACAAATCATACAGAAGGCCCTGAAGATCAGTCCTGAGAAGAGGTTTGATGATGAGCCGGAATATCAGTAAACAGGCTTTCAACTTTGTTGATCAGATATATTTTTGCCACAGAAAGTTTTGCAGAATTACTTTACTAACAAGATCCTATGCAAATGCATGCAAATATGCGAAGCTATTCAAATGACCTTCCACATAACTGACAGTGATTCCGTTGATAACAGCGTTAGAACTTGACACTGTTGAATGCAACATATTAAATATTGTGTTGTGTCATCTTTCTCGCATTCAGATGTGCAGGTTTTCTTTTATCCACAAGAGGGTGGTATCCATCAATAAATGCACTAAGGGATTTATTAGGCCAGCCAGGATAATATAGATTTATTTCGTAGTTTACTAGTGGCGCATTAAATGCGACCTGCTTTCTGTATCTGCCCCCGGGACGACCCTTTGTGTACATCACGCCGCATCTTCCCTTCATGAAGACTGCGGAACCATTCTAGTGTGGCTGTTCCTACTCGGCTGTTTTAGGTCAACCAGCTGGTAGCCACCATGCCCGCCGAGCGGCAGAGCGACATGGAAGGGCAGACCGATCATGTGCGCCAAGACAAGCTGCAGGTGTTAAAAGGTTAGCTCAACGTGTCTCAGCTGGGAACCACAGCTGACAAGATGTTCGTAAAGTTCCGAACATCTTGTGAACATCACTGATAAGTGATCTAAACCTCCTCGACCCCGCAGCTAGCACGACGCTAACGTCTAGACTGGTTCATCGGTGCTAACAGTTTAGATTAGTATGTTATGCAATGTAGCAGCACAGCAGTAAGCACACGTTGGTATAGACATATTACTTTAGACTATATTTATGTCCAGAATTAAAGTGATAGCACGCAAACATTGCCTGTAACCTGACAGCCCGGAGGAATTGTCGCACCAAACTGCAACGTTCTTGAATTGAACAATTGAATGGACAAACATAATATGTCTACTTCGTGCCACAATTCAAACGGGATCAAAACGTAATTCGGTTCTCGTCGTTGACTACATGAATATTTATTCCAAACTAAGGTCCCTTAATGTGATTTAGGCTCTCTGTTGTCTCCTTACAGCCTCTTGGTATCTATATCTAGTCACGTTGTCAGTGTCTATTATAGCACGTTTAAAACAACCGTAGTGGACCACAGTGCTTCACGGGAGAAGGTACAAGAACCACAAATGCACAAAATGAAGTTTCAAAGAAAGCAAATAACAAAACGAAATAAAACAAGATTACATCAGATGCCAAACTCAGTTTGGACTAAATGCCAGATTAAAAAGATTAGCGATTTAAAAGAACATAAAGTCTGAATAATTTTTGGATTACCTAAATGTATTGACATAATCAAATTACTTTAAATTACTTAACGCGTATAAGTTATTTGAAATGCCATCCAAAGCAATTTAGTGTGGTGGCAGAGCCAAGTCTTTCTATTTGTGACATCATCAACTTTTATTATTACTCGGGGTCCATTAGAAAGCAATACAACACATACATCAAAAATGACATGATGATGAATGATACACATGACAGTGTATGTTGGTTAAAGTAGAGCTTCATTTCAGTTATTCAATGACATTAATGAAAGGCAATAAAAGAACAGTTCAAATTTCATCATATCTTAAAAAAAATACAATCTGATTCCAATTTTTTAGCTGGTAACTGTAATGAATTGGTTACTGTTTTTTTTATAATCAATTACTAAAAACTGATTACATGTAATAAGTTACTATTTCCCAACCCTGGTTCTTGAGGGAGCCTAAGGGTGACATCACAGCTTTGACGTAACGTCTGTGCTTGCCTGTAGGGGCAGCGTTCCTGACCACAGTGGCGTCGGCAGGCGTGATCGCTGGCTTCGGCTCCACGCTGGCCCTGGCCAAGAAGAGGAGCCCGGGCTGGTTCAGTAAGGTAGTGTTACCACGGTTACCACGGGTTGGATATGGTCTCCTGTTAACCAGACGGTCCAGCATGTGTTCCACAAGCTAAGGCTTAAAGACCGCTTTAGTTCCCAGGCGGTAGGCCTGTCGCCATGACTACAATACCGCGATGTTGCTAACCCAGCAACCGCCGTTACTGCAATGTGTACATTTGGTGTTTTTCATGAGGCTAGCCCGTCGAATATGACGTCTGATCTAGGGCGTGTGCGCTATCAAAGCACAAACTCCCCCAGCCCATATTAGCCGGTTGGAGCCTTTGGGAGTGTGTGTATTTACCACACACCGACGTTACGCTTTACAGCACTTTACTACAGTTGAGTCATTTTGTCTGGGAAGCTCACCATGCAGCACACACACACACACACTGGATCAATTCTTTTGGGACATGTCTGTATGTCGTGTGGGAAAGAACATGGAATATGTTGTCCCCTAACCTTTTGGGTTGTTGAACTGAAAACAGGCTACTGTTCCATCACTTCTTTCTGTCTACATGCTACATATATCAAGATGCTGTAGGCTACGCTTGGCGCGCCATAGGCTTTTGATCTTGTGCTATTTATGCTTTTAATTAATTAGTCATGTTTTCCAGCTCATATTTTGCCAAACATCTGCCGGACAAACTTACATGTGATTGCCTACATACAGTCAGAACACAGGTACTAAACTGGTTGCACGATTGTCTCACCACGAGCTGAGATCACGCTGCTTGATAAATGTCCCAGAATCACTATTTCAGAAGCTCTCGAACTTGACCTTTAAAAAATAGAAAATGTTGATAATACCGCAGATGATGATGTCATCAGTCCTCCAGTGTGATGACACCCTCCTGTGCCCTCTCCCCAGGGTGTCATGGCGACGGCGGCAGCCCCAGAGAGCGGGGCATCCCTGGCCCTGCGTGCCTTGGGCTGGGGGTCCCTGTACGCCTGCTGTGGGGTGAGCCTGCTGGGCCTCGGCGTGCGGACGGCCCTGGGCGTGCACAGTGTATGCGGGGGGGGGGCTTTAGTCATCACATGTTGTGCTGGGTGCTGCCGTCATTAAAGTGACCTCTGAACCCCCACCCCCCCCCCTCCAGCTGTCAGAGTGCCGTCAGAAGATGCAGTCCCTCTTCCCGTCCCTCCCCAGGAGTGAGGAGGCGGAGCCTCCAGACTGGGACGCTGTCTTCAGGACCAAATGAGCTCTGGGCCTGACCGCTCCGTGTGAGGGGCACGTTGCCCTGGAGCGCACCTGGAGCGCACCTGGAGCGCACCTGGAGCTCACCTGGAGCTCACCTGGAGCTCACCTGGAGCTCACCTGGTGTTCACCTGGTGTTCACCTGCCCTGCCCCCACACACACGTACATGCAGGAGCATTCTGGGATGTGGTTCGCAGGGCAACATGGGGTGGAGGAGAGAGGGTCTGTCTACAGGGGAGATGTGTGTGGGCACGACACGCAGAGTTTTCCCTTAGAAGAGCTTCTTGTTCTGTGTGTGTGTGTGTGTGGGTGCGTGAGCGTGTGTGTGTGCGTGTGTGAGCGTGTGCATGGGTGTGCGTGTGAGCATGGGTGTGAGCGTGTGTGTGTGTGAGCGTGTGCATGGGTGTGCGTGCCCGCATGAGATGACAAGACAGAAAGATTTGGAAACCTTATGTGAGATGATATTTAAATAAAAACATTAAGAATACACAAAGCCACTTTGTACTGTAGTGTGTGTGTGTGTGTGTGTATACTACTTACTGTAGTGTGTGTGTGTGTGCCAGCATCAGACTGTACTGATGGGATTCAAAATGGACCCAATTAAGTTGACAATATTTTCAGTGTGTCTGTCTAGATGTGATATGGCATCCCATACATTTAAAATAAATGTACATTTAGTAATTGTCCAGTTGTGTCTTCTTCAAAATGTACCTTATTCCTTGATAATGACCTTTAAATTGATCCAGTAGCTACGAGAACAGAATCAAGTGTTGGCTGATGACGAAAGTGCTGTTTACTGTGTATGACCTTTTTAGGTTGACATTGAGTCTTCTACCGCCACCTGGTGGATAGTACGAGGACTTAATAACCGTATTTAAATGGACAACAGATTACAGATTACAGTTGACTACAATCTTGTCGAGTATTGCGGTCTTGGCCTGTTTTATTTAGGCTACGGAGATTTATTTAATACAAACTTTATTTAACGTTAATTTGTCTGAGACACTGGTCTGCCATTTTGTGGTTCATGTTTTAGGTTTCTGGATATAAAAATGTTATGCTTGCTATTTTCTAAACTTATGAAATGTAATTTTACAATTTAGTGCAACACGCACCTGCTCAAATGGCAACATCTAACGTTGGTCAAGGCAGACGGAGATAAATTCTAAAAGCAATAAACCTTAATCATTAGGCCTATAGTAAATCACTTTGATAAACAACTTTTATTTTATTTTACTAACCCTAACCCTAATTTATAAAAATAAAATAAAATAGAATTTTTGCATATTAAATAAATAAACTTAATTTGAACAAAAGGCGCACAATCTTAATTGCTTGTCGAAACATCTTACGAAGAAGGTCTGAATGCTGTCATACAGAGCCTATAGGCTACAGTATATTGCGATATTTAGAAAAGCGATACTATTTATATTTAAAGCCATGTACACACTATGTTTTCAGCCTTATTAAAATAGCTGGGGTGGTTTCTGTTATACAATGAGGCTATAGGTCTATAACATGCAATACGAAGTCGACCTTCGTCTACTGCTATGGGCTATATGGGATTTTATGTAGGCATGTCGCTATAAAAACATCTATGTTTAAACCTCCCTTATCTTAATAGACTATTTAAGGACAGGTACGTTTTTTGTGAAGCGCTTATATTAACTGCTCATCCGCAAATAGGTCTATGTTATTTTTGCGCCTATAGGTAATGGGGTCAAAGGCATATTTAGCGCAAGACTTTAATAGCACAAATAAATTCAGGACAAAGCAGTCCGCATTCGTGTTAAATATTTTTATAGGCTTAGTTAAACCAGCATAATATATATTTTTTTTCGTCAGCAACCTGAGCGAGAGCGGTCAACCAGATGTTCAAACGTGTTAGAAATGCAGATCACGATTTAACCAACTCTGCCGTGTTTCAAAATTCCACATTGTTGAAGAACCTTGGTAGGTTATAGCCTATATGTCATAACATGTTGATAATTAAAAAATAATAATGAAATGTTATGTTGCAGAACCCATTAGAAAGTATATCTAGTGTGTCAATTAACTTAACAGCCATACCGACACACCATTGACTTTACAGCCGGCAGGTGGCGCTAAAACAACACAATTAACGAGAGAAAAGGCCCGATGTCGCTACACTCACATTTCTATTGACTGGCGGGCTAAAACATATTTTTTTACCTTGCTGAAAAATTGCAGAAAAAAATCAAATATAGGTTATTTGAATCAATTAGATTTCTAGTGTACGAGCTAATCTTATCAACCGAGTGTCAACACAACACAACAGATAGCTTCAACACAGAAATGGCTCAGAACAACGAAGATCTGACGTGATATGCGCACATATAATAATAATAAAAGGCATATATGTGCTCAAATGAATGAGGCATGTCGTGTGTGCATCGTGCATCAATAGTAAGTCACAACGAAGCTGTTTAAATTAAGTTTTAATTCCACACATGCTTTATTTGCGGACATATTATTACAACACATTCTGATTTTAAAAGCACAATGTTGAGGTTAAACAGCCTATATATTATAAAACAACACGTTCAAGTAAAATTGCTAAAGCTATCATTAACCATCGCTATAATTTACACTGCTTAGTAACATTCCAAAGGTAATTGCTTAATTATATATATTTTTATTGTTAATTTATTTTTACTTAATATATTGAACTGTGGAAAAAATGATTTGCTTGAAACGTATAACCCTGTCATTATGTTTAATACTTGAGCCAGTTGATAGGTAGGCCATCGTCTTTATCAGATGAAACTTTCAAAAGAAATACGTTGGTTATTTTATTATAAATGTCTTGTTTTTGTCCCACACATCATATTTAAATTAAGAATTGATTTAGCTATACATTTTTTAGGCCTTAAATGAAATTATATCGTTCCATTAGACCTATCCCAATAAAATACGATCTAGTGGGGGAAAAATACAATTAAAATTAAACCTATTCTTTGGATCATTCATAATTAGCTTATTCAAAACATACAACCCTACCGTATTTTAATGTTTTTTAATGCGGTCTGTTTTCTTCTGTGCTATGCTATGCTTTGATATTCGCTTATTAGCTATAAGTATTGTGAATGAATAGAGACTACACAATGTCAGATGTATTTATCTGGCCTGCGTCTGCCGATAAAAAGCCACATTAGAGTCACCATGCAGACGAGAGGGGAACCAGTGAACCGTCCTGAGAGGAAAATAACATTTGAGCTCTTTTTGTCCAGAAACAGCAGGCAGGTACACACACACACACACACACACACACACACACACACACACACACACTGCAGGCGACGTCTTACAGCTGCACCACAGAGATATGGGAGGCGCGCGTAAAATAGATGACCGCTGTGCGTCCACGCGTGGAGAGTGGGTAATGGGAATCCATTATTAGCATTATTACTTTTCTCCGCGCTGCTGCGTCCCGGTGCTCCGGAAATACCGGACTGGAGGTCGTTCAGCATTCACTGGATCAGGAGTCTCCTCCTGCCTGCGTTCGCTATTGCACACAATAGGCTGCTGAAGTTGCTTCACGCACCGCGCACCGCGCACCGCGCACCGCGCACCGCGGGTATGACGGAGAGCGGTGCCAGGCTGTTGTGTTAACCCACACCACGAGGCAGAACGTGTGTGAAGCAGACAGACTCTGCTCTTCCTCGCTGCAACATCAGGACAAACACACATCTGGAGGTGCGCTTTTTCTGTGGAAGCCTCCTGCGGCCAAGGCCTGTTGTACTGTTACAGTGTCTTGTGTTTTTGGTTCATCAAGGCAACTTTCTTCCGTCGTTTCAGGCGTGACGGTGTTTCTGTCCACGCAAGCAAAACGCTCCAGCTGCAAATACTGCCCCCAGAATCCTCCACTCCGCTGCCGCATCGCCCCCCCCCCCGCCTCTCTCTCCTCCTGGGGAGGGGAGATAAGGCCGTCAAAGTCACCCCCCCCCCAGCCAGGAGCAGGGGGCGGGGCCGCAGCTCAGACATAGTCCTTCAGGGTGTATCCCGCCTGGATGTCTTTGGCCGGGAGCTTGGAGGGGGAGTAGTGGGGCGTGTCCTGGGGAGCAGGCGTGTCCGGAGGAGGGTCCTCCTGGCGTGCCCCCTCCTCCTCCACCACAGGCGGGGGGTCCACAGGAGCGGCGTGGGGTCCAGAGGAGGAGGCGGGGGCCCCCATCCCGGGGCAGGACAGGCAGAAGATGCCCCCCCCGGTCAGCAGGAGCGCGGCGGAGATGAAGGCGAGATAGAGCGCCGCCCCCGGCTCCTGCTTGGCCCCGGCGGACACCCGGGGGTCCCTGAAGCGCCGCAGCAGGTCGCTGGTGACCCAGCCGGCCGCCAGCAGGCACAGAGACCCCGCCGTCACCAGGCAACCGCCGGCCGCCATCGCGGTGAGCCCCTTGGCACGCCGCCCGCCGCCCCAGCGCGTGCACTTGAGCCCCAGGGCGGCCAGGCTCAGGCCCAGGGCGCCCAGCAGCAGGGCCGTCACCATGGCGACGCGGGCGGCCTGCAGCGGCGCGGGCAGCGCCAGCACGGAGGGCGCCAGCGAGCAGCTGAAGACCCCCGTGGCGTGCCAGGAGCAGTCGGCCCACAGGCCCTGCTGCTGCCACACGGCCGCCAGCAAGCCCCCCCCGGCCCCCGAAGTACGCCCCCGCCAGGCGGGGCTCAGCGTGGCTAGCCCCGCCCCCAACACCCCCAGGAGGGCCAGGGCCAAGGCCAAGAGCTGCAGGGCCGAGGGCAGCATCACACACACACACACACACACACACACGCACACACGTGCACGTCTGAGCTCCTCTTCAGCAAGCGTGCACGTCTCTCTGCGGCAGCAGTCCCTCCGTGTGGCGCCCCCTGGCTCTACAGGTGGTACTACGCTGCGACACAACAGAAAGCAGACGTCACCACAGGAGCACATGTCCGTCATGTACCACTCTCTGTCTGTCTGTCTGTCTCACCTGGAGTGTGCTGGCCGCTGGCGTGCCTCCTCTGGAGCGAGGACGCTAACGCCGTCTCCTTGGAAACGCTACTAAACACTGCTCCATCCCATCTTAGTGTTGCCGAGTGAGGGTGTCCGTAGCGAGGAGTCTCTGGCAGCGCTGGGATCCCGAGGAGAGCCGGGCGTCTGCGGGGGGTTCAAAAGAGGGGGTTCGGTGAGAGTCTGAAGGGCATTGGCTCCCACAAACAGCCGCAGAGCAGCTGCCCTATCAGGAGGAAGGTGACAATGCAGAGCAGACCATGGTCTTCATCGCCTGCTTGGCTTGATGAGGCGCGAGGAGGAGCTGCTGGGGTAGTGTGACACGCGATGGAGGGATACCACAGCGCTCTGAGAGGTAAGACCAGGAGAATAGAACAGAAACATATTGGCTTTGAGAGGTAAGACCAGGAGAATAGAACAGAAACCAAACAACGATGGAATCGTAGAATGTTGTCTCAGCTGAAGATATGAATCGTGTCACATGTGTTTATTACTGTATTATTATTATTATATTATATTATTATTATTATTATTATTATTATTACTGAGTTAGTTGTTACATTTAATTTCAATATTTGTTTTAATTCTTTTAAAAAATTTTTTTTTTTACTAAAGCTGAAGATTAATTCAGAGCGTTTCAGAGTAAAAGAGTGTGTGTTGTCTCAGACGGGGGGAGGTGTGAACATTAGGCAGCTGGGAAACACTGATAAGGAATGCAGGTGCTGGTGGTCCGGTCAGGATTGAGCCCATTGTTCCCAGTGTGTGTTGGCGCTAGCTAAGCCTGCCTGCTTGGGAAACACAACATTAGCAGGCAGGCCATCTTATGGCTGTTGTGGTTTAGCAGATGTCAACACCAGCAGCTAAATGCTCACCTCTTTTCACATGATGTCATTCAAATACATGCTGCCTCCTGGCACTATAGTAAAAATGGTATAATTACATGGAAATATATACTAATAATTACACTGTACATGATATTGGCTTGTACTATATAATAATAACATGAACCACAAAGAATAATACAATTATTTGTTAACACTTTATAGTGTAACAGAATATTTCAGTTTAATGTAGACAGTGAAACAGTATAAGCATGATGTTTACAATGTAACAGTGTGTTCAGCAATATAACCATGATGTTTACAATGTAACAGTGTGTTCAAAAATATAACCATGATGTTTACAATGTAACAGTGTGTTCAACAATATAACTGTGATGTTTACAATGTAACAGTGTGTTCAACAATATAACCGTGATGTTTACAATGTAACAGTGTGTTCAACAATATAACCATGATGTTTACAATGTAACAGTGTGTTCAACAGTATAACCATAATGCTTACAATGTAACAGTGTGTTCAACAATATAACCGTGATGTTTACAAAATAACAGTGTGTTCAACAATATAACTGTGATGTTTACAATGTAACAGTGTGTTCAACAATATAACCGTGATGTTTACAATGTAACAGTGTGTTCAACAATATAACCATGATGTTTACAATGTAACAGTGTGTTCAACAATATAACCATGATGTTTACAATGTAACAGTGTGTTCAACAATATAACCATGATGTTTACAATGTAACAGTGCATAGCAGTGCTGGTAGGAGGTGTATTAATATCACTGGGTCATCTACTCAGGAGGTGACAGGCTATTAAAACTCTACCTAGAGGATCACAAATGCCCATAGGCTGCAGAGGCTAAACAGAATGTTCTGGAAGGACAGCAAAGGGCAGGTTAAAGTGAAACTGTAAAAATGCACATGCAAAGCATCTGTTATGTGGGTAAAACATATTTTATATTTTAACGTTTATTAAGTGAACGTATTAAAACTGAACATAATACAATTTTAACTGAACATATTAAAATGAATTACAAAATATAATATAAAATATAATAAAATATATACAAAATATATTTAGTTTTTAATGTTAATAATATGTTCAGTTAAAATTGTTATTATAAAATATATATATAAATGTGATTAATATCATAAAGCCAAACCAATTGTAAAGAAATGCAACCAAATCCAGGCCTTAAAGATGCCAAAAACAAATATATTTGAAAAAGTGTGACCAAAAGGAATTTACACCATGATATGAAATATATGCTATATATTTGTTTGTCTTGAAAATATTTATGATTATCTTTTACTTAATAAAATAATTGTTTTTAATATAAAGAATACAGTTGTTTATTCTTTCTGTCATAATGTCCTAAATTTAAGAAGAATGTAATGTAGATTTAATTCTTATATATTTATTTAGATTGTTCGGTTTCACCTTTAACAGTTTCCAACCATTCATGCAGAAAATAAACCGCTCTGCTTGAGCCTGGAGGCTTTTTAAATGTCCTGGTCCCAGCAGAGAATACTTTCAGAATAAAACGTGTCGAATTTAATGCACCATTAGTCTGAAATTAATTACTCGATGTTTTGAAAGCCTGGCATGAAACATGAAAGCGTTTGACCTATCTGTCTCCGGCCTGCGGACATGTTCAGCACGGCTAATAGTCTGCTGTGTAAACGTGCTCAGGCCTCCAGGACAAACCACACATTCCTCTGGGGTTGTGTTACTACCAGAGACTGACGTGTACTGATGTTTTAATGTCGTGCTTAGAAGCGGGACCCCCTGTAGTGGACGTGAAGCCTGCCTTCTTCTGAGGAAGACGTCCAGACAAATTGATTTAATTGTTAAAACAGCTTCTTCTGCTGAGGCGCTTCTAATCTACACAGTCTTCTCACTTCAGAGCAGAGATACAAATAGCTTCCCCGGGGAGAATTAAAAGCCCCTTAACACTTTAAATTACCATTAAATGAATGCGGACAGACTGCGGGGGAACATAATAATGACTCCTGTCGCTTCACAGCCAAACGCCCGCCCCCTCGCCCTGTTCAGCGTGCTGATTGGCTCATTGTGTATCCGCATGACCAGGTCTGACCCAGGCATCAATCATCTCTTGACACGAATATAAATGGCTATTTAACCCCTTAACTACACACACACGCACACGCACACGCACACGTCTTTCTATGGTTACATGGTTGATGCATATGCTGGTATCAAAGGTGATGTTAACCTGTACGTTGTGTATTTCTAATATATTATATTACACATAATAATATCCTGTCACTCTAAACTATATGTATTACACGCTGACATATGTTATGGCGTTAGTCAAATTAAACATAATAAATAATACAAATATAATTTATATAAATAAATACAATTATAAAGAATGATAAAATAATGAAACATTTAAATCACAAATCTCATTTGATATATTTAAGTTGATAACCACAACACACCCTTGAAAACTTTTTTCAATAATAACATAATTCCCCTAAGGATTTGACTACTGCTGCAACTATGTACTGCCCCCTGGTGGATACTGTAATTACACACACTGGCCATATTCAAAAAAACATACGAACACGCGGGCGCGCACACACGCACACACACACACACAACAATGCTTCTAAAAACATTTTGATATCGTGAAAATCTTCTTTTTCATGTAATTTAAAAAAGAGAATTTTTCATATATTCTAGATTTATTACACAAAGTGGAATATTTAAAAAGTCTCTTCTGAGACCATCCTGATCTGGCAAACTTAAGTTTCATATTGCCATGAGAATAGATGTGTGTCTAACAATCCATCTGGCATGTCAGGTTAGAAGCTGCCATCATGTCACTTTTCACATATCACAGTCATATAAAACATATCTAGACTGAAGATTAGCAGCACATATCACAGTACACCCTCTTGTATTGTATGGTTTTACATGTCAGAACATTATAACAATCACCTGTTCCTCAGCAGGTCTAAATATTTGGTCAATACAAACTCAGATGAACAACACCACATGACACACACAGTGTAATGATATAAAGCCAAAAAACTTAAGAACACCTTTTGATTCAATGGCTTGTAGAACAACCTTTAAATGTAAATGTTAATGTAAATGTGCTTTTATTGTCACATACACATACATGTTGTAATATTCATCCTCTGCATTGAACCCATCCCTCAAGGGAGCAGTGGGCAGCCGCTGTGCAGCGCCCGGGAACCAAGATAGAGGCCAGTGTCTCTGGTCACATGACACTGACTGGAGAAGGCACCTAACATGTGTTTGATAGCCTTTTAGCAGCAATAACAAGTAACCATTTTCTGTATGACTTCATCAGTCTGTCACATCATTGTGGAGGAATGTTGGACCCCTCTTCTTTACAATGAGGCTTCAGTTCATTGAGGTTGGCTGGCATTTGTTGATGCACTGCTCTCATAAGGTCCCGCCACAGCATTTCAATTAGGTTGGGGTCTGGACTTCAACTGGGCCATTGCAACACCTTGATTATTTAATTTTGCAGCCATTCTGTTGTAGATTTTCTAGTGTGCTTTTGAGATCAGTGTCCTTTTGCACGATCCAAAACCAGCCAAGCTTTAACCGTCGGACAGATGGCCTCACATTTGACTCTAATACTTTTGTATTGACAATTGTTATGAGGTGTTTGTGCCGATATGCTGTGCTTGGTTTTCCCCAAGGTGGCGCTGTGTAACTGAATAAACCTCACTGTAGAATGATTTTATTCCAAATGTTTGGAAATGGCCTTACACCCCTTCAAAGATTGATGGCAGCAACAATTGCTTCTCTAAGATCATTGTGTTAACACACATCTGAATGCTCCAGACCAGCAAACTGCTAAAACCTTGGTTTTTAATAGAGGTGGTCACACTTGCTGATAATCAATAAATCAAGGGCTTTGATTAGCAGCATCTGTCTGCTATTTGGCATTTTTATTACTATGGAATCAGTAAGGGAGTACTTATATTTTCACATATGGCATCTCCATTTTGGCTTGTTGAATACATCATCTAATGTGTCTTGTGTTGTTGCTTGTCTAAGGTCGTATTTACCAAATTTTTAGACCTGCTAAAGAATAGATTATTATTATGTCCTGATATGTAAAACGTTAGAATTCAAAGAGGGTGTACTTTCTTTTTCACACGACTGTATATAGATATATAAAGTACTAGAATGAAGGTTAGCACACATATAAATACATTATATAGACATATAATGTACTAGACTGATGATTACCGCACATATACAAATATTATATAGAATATTCTAGACTTACCAGCTGTTGTGATGTCCAGGACCGGCTGAGAAGTTTTGACACACCATGACTACCAGGAGGGCTGTGCTCTCTGGATTCAAATTAATACTATGCGTTTCCTCTGCTTGTTTTCACAACTGCTTAAATCCCTGAAATTATTATTATGGGATGTCAGGAGTCTACAGGTAATACCCCTCATTTGTTTTTCCCTCAAAATATGTTGTTTTCTGTAAACCATATGAAACACATCTCTATTCTTCACACGCACGCACACACGCATGCAAGCACATACAAACTCATAAGCACTATACAATACGCACACACACACAGAGACATACAGCATAAACACCTCAAATAAGAAACAAATATATACATTTTTATTAAAAAATTAAATAATACATTTTGTAAAAAAAAGTTATACAGAAATATTTAGAAAAATAAATAAAAAAATGAGTATCTATCTTTAACAGTTCTTGAGACATTTCTCTCATGGAGAAACCAGTCACTGCACATACATATCAACACACATCACCAAATATACATTATATATTTATATAAATACAATCATTATTAGAATATATACAGGCTCAATGAGTCCTGCTTTGGTCAAAATACTGTAACAGGAATCTACTACAGACACTGGCAGCAACACTTATAACAAAGGTGTGTAGCTGCTTGTAGAACTACATCTCCCAGGGCTTGTAGAACTACATCTCCCAGGGCTGGGGTCAGTGGGCCAGTGATTTCCCAGTAAAAAAACACATGGTCCCATAAAATACATATTCCTTGAAGTTTGGTGATTATAGTATAAAACTAGTGCTTCTCTCTTTAGCAAGTGCTTCTAGAGCAAACATCTGGTTTGGTTGAGACATTTCACAACACCTGAGGTTCATTGGATATATCGACATTAAAAGTGCAACTGCACCCTACATTTTGTTTTTTGAGCTGCAAACTAAATGATAAGACTGTGCACTGTAATGAGACACGTAAATGCTGAAGGTAATATTAACAAAATTCCCGTTTTATAAATATCTGGATATTATGGTCTGAAACTTGCTTTACACATATCCGTTAAAACTTGCTCTGGACTCGCTCGTCCGCTCAAACGTCATCAAATTAGAATGTTAACGTCAACGTTAAAGTTGGAGTCAGGCTCAGAGCTGGGGTGCAGGTACACTTTAAAGGAGGAGTCTGGCTCACAGCTGGGGTGCAGTTACACTTTAAAGGTGGAGTCAGTCTCAGAGCTGGGGTGCAGCTACACTTTAAAGGTGGAGTCATGCTCAGAGCTGGGGTGCAGGTACACTTTAAAGGTGGAGTCATGCTCAGAGCTGGGGTGCAGGTACACTTTAAAGGTGGAGTCATGCTCAGAGCTGGGGTGCAGAGACACTTTAAATACAAATTAAAACACTCCTTCATCCAACCACAGCTTGTTAGCTATCGACAAAAACCACGTCCCTGCTGCCACAGAGCATTGTGGGTAATGCAGTTTCCTGGATACATGCTGAAGGCCTTGGGTCCAATCCTCTCCTCACCTACTTGTGCAGAACTTCATCTCCCAAAAGCTGCCCCTTTCCACCAGCCACGCCCCAGGTCATTGTGGGTAGCGTAGTCCTAGAGGCTGGGGATGTCATTCTCCTGCTCCCCAACCTGCAGCCTCCTCAGCTGGACCTCCAGGTCGTGGAGCAGCGGGCCTCCCCGCCCTACAGTGTCGCCCTGCACACGCTCCTCCACCTCCTCCACCAAGGGACGCTCCTCCTGTCTCCTCACACCTCTGGGGGGGTCCCGGGGGGGCCGTTCCCTCAGGAGGGTGCGCAGGGCTCCGAGTACCTGGAGCTTGTTGTCTATGGTCCTGCTCACACACACACACACACACACACACACACACTTGAGCTCAGCCTGTGGTTCCCCCTGGTGGCCATGAGAGGTACTGTGAGGTGAGGTCTTACATGCTGCGGAGCAGGAAGATCGTGTCGGGCCGCCCCTGCAGAACACTGCGGCCGTGCACCAGCTGCCACGCGCATGGCTCCCCCGGGCCTGCAGGAGCACAGGGTCAGGCACCCCCTACTGGCACACAGAGGCACTACAGGTGCGGTCCATTGGGGGCGCTGCCTACACTCTGAACACCTGCGTCAGTATGAGCACGCTGCCCTGAGATACAGTACAGCACCCTTGTTGATGTGTAGTCAGCTATTGCAAGCTAATTGTAAGCTAGTTCACCAAATATCTCGTTCTCTGTGCGTGTTGAGAACATTATCCTGTACTTCTACACATCCCTGGCTCCGTAAATAGGAACATAAACAATAATATGATGCTTCTACACATCCCTGGCTCCGTAAATAGGAACATAAACAATAATATGGTACTTCTACACATCCCTGGCTCCGTAAATAGGAACATAAACAATAATATGGTACTTCTACACATCCCTGGCTCCGTAAATAGGAACATAAACAATAATAAGGTACTTCTACACAGCCCTGGCCCTGTTAATAGGAACATAAGGTACTTCTACACAGCCCTGGCTCTGTTAATAGGAACATAAGGTACTTCTACACAGCCCTGGCTCTGTTAATAGGAACATAAG